>QRFJ01003142.1:0-52752 GCA_006176705.1 Cocos nucifera | reverse complement strand
GATTTTGCATCTCTACAGAGGGAGTGTAGGGATCCGAGAAAATAGTGGGAGCTAATTTGTTTAAAAATAAAATCCCTAAATAAATTGGTCAAGTCAAAATTACAGTATCTAACTAGAATCTTTGACTCTCTACAGGAAAAATGTCTGCGTCCAACCCATTGGCACGTATCCTGGACACACATAGACTGACTGGACCCAATTATAAAGATTGGCTCAGGAACTACAAAATTGTTTTGGGTTCAGAGAAGTTAACCCATGTTTTGGACCAGGACCCTCCCACCTTACCAGCCCGTCCATCCACTGAACAGAGAGCGTCTCTGGAAAAATGGATTGACGAAGATAATAAGGCCAGATATTACATGTTGGGCTCGATGTCTGATGAGCTCCAGCGCCAACATGAAGATATCGGGACTGCTCGCCAAATGTTGGCTCACCTGCAGGAGATGTTTGGTGAACAGAGTCGCGCAGCCAAATATCAAGTCACGAAATGACTTTTTAAGGCTAAGATGCGTGATGGGCAGTCAGTCCAAGATCACTGTCTGACAATGATCAAGGACATGGAAGAGCTTGAGAAGCTCGGTGTGAAGTTGGACTTGGATCTGCAGAACGATATTATTCTGCAATCCTTGACTGATGCATATGGGCAATTCATCATGAATTACCACATGCATAAACTTCAAAATTCCTTGGCCGAATTAATGAATATGCTGGTTACCGCTGAGCTTTCTATGAAAGGTTCTAAAGGCTCAGTTCTTGCTATGGAACGGACTTCTTCCAAAAGAAAGTCTTATGGAAAGAAAAAGAAGTCTGTGAAAAAGCAAAAGGTGGAAGGATCAAAGAAGAAGAAGGCAGAAGCCGAAGAAGAAGGCCGATGGTCAAAGGAAAGTGTTTCCATTGCAACAGCGACGGCCATTGGAAGCGGAACTGCCCTACTTACCTGGCCACCCTGAAGAACAAGAAGGAAGGTCCTTCTGGAGGTATGCTCGTTATTGAGTCTAACCTTACGGTTTCTTCTGCATCCAGTTGGGTGCTTGACTCTGGTTCTAGTGCTCATCTGTGCACTTCTATGCAGGGTCTTGAGGATAGCAGGAGGCTGAGGGATGGAGACATGATCCTACGCATCGGTAATGGAGCAAGAGTTGCTGCAGTAGCCGTGGGAACATACCCTCTTCGATTACCATCTGGTTTAGACTTAGTTTTAAAAGACTGTTATTATGTGCCTGCAGCTAGCAGGAATTTGATTTCTGTTTCATGCTTAGCACAAGAAGGTTATGTGATCACCTTCTTTAAGGACCATTGTAACATTCTTTATGAAAGAAATAAAATTGCAAATGGTTTCCTTATTAATGGTCTTTATCAGCTACATATTGATGTACCTGTTTCTAACTATCGAGCAAAACGTGAATGCCAAACGACCTAGGGATAGTCCAAACGACAGATATCTATGGCACCTGAGATTAGGTCATATAGCAGAAGATAGGATTCAACAAATTGGAGAAAAATGGGCTATTGAGTCCATTGACTTTTGAGTCATATCCAACTTGTGAATCTTGTCTTCAAGGCAAAATGACTAAACTCCCTTTTGTTGGACATGGGGAGAGGGCCACAGATCTCCTTGCCCTAGTACATACTGATGTGTGCGGCCCATTTGATGTGCCGGCTAGAGGCAATTTTGTCTACTTCATTACCTTTACCGATGATCTGTCTAGGTATGGGTATGTGTATCTTATGAGACACAAGTCTGAAGCTTTTGAAAAGTTCAAAGAATTCAGACATGAAGTAGAAAAACAAACTGGAAAAACCCATTAAGGTTCTTCGATCAGATCGAGGAGGTGAATACCTTAGCCGGGAATTCCTAGACTATCTTAAGGAAAAATGGCATAGTCTCTCAATGGACTCCACCAGGAACACCTCAACTCAACGGGGTTTCAGAATGGAGAAATCGGACTCTATTGGATATGGTTCGATCCATGATGAGCTTCACAGACCTCCCTGATTTTCTTTGGGGACACTCATTATTAACTTCAATCTATCTACTGAATAGGGTTCCCTCTAAAACCGTTCCTACCACACCGTATGAGATATGGCACGGTAAGAAACCAAGTCTGAGTCATCTCAGAATTTGGGGTTGTCCGGCTCATGTCAAAAGACAACAAGCGGACAAGTTAGAGTTTAGGTCCTTTCAGAGCTCGATTCATAGGATATCCTAAAGAGTCATTAGGATACTATTTCTACATTCCAGAAGACCACAATGTGATTGTGAGTCGACATGCCATCTTTCTTGAAAAATAGTTTATTCAAGATAGCGGCATTGGAAAGCAGATTAAGCTTGATGAGAAAGTCTCACAAGCAGAACGAGCTAAGGACCAATTGGAACCAAATCAGGTTGAGCCAATAAGAACACTACCTCCTCCACCTCGTAGATCGGAAAGAGTTTTCCCGTCCCCCTGAAAGATACTTAGGTATTATTTCAGAGGAAGTAGAGGAAATGTTCCTCATAGGTAATGGTGCTCATGGTGATGATCCCAAAACCTACAACGAGGCGATATCAGATATCGACTCCGAGAAATGGCTTAGAGGCAATGCAGTCAGAAATTGACTCGATGCACTCAAACCAAGTCTGGACCTTGGTAGATCCACCAGAAGGTATAGTACCTATTGGGTGTAAATGGATCTTCAAGAGAAAGATTGGTGCAGATGGGAATGTGGAGACATTCAAGGCTAGACTAGTGGCAAAAGGTTATAGTCAACGCGAAGGCATTGACTATCAGGATACCTTTTTCCCAGTAGCTATGCTAAAATCCATCCGCACATTGCTTGCCTGTTGCAGCCTATTTCGATTATGAAATATGGCAAATGGACGTGAAAACGGCATTCCTTAAATGGATATCTTGAGGAAGATATCTATATGGAACAGCCGCTAGGTTTCACATCCAGTGATACTGATCACAAGGTTTGCAAGCTGCAAAGGTCCATATATGGACTTAAGCAAGCATCTCGGAGCTGGAACACTCGTTTTCAATGATGTGATCAAAAAGTTTGGTTTCATCAAAAATGAAGAGGAACCATGTGTTTTCAAAAAGGGTCAGTGGGAGCGCTGTTGTCTTCCTCGTATTGTACGTGGATGACATCCTCCTTATTGGGAATGATATTCCCATGTTGACATCAGTCAAGATGTGGTTGTCCAAGGAATTCTCCATGAAAGACCTAGGTGAAGCATCCTTTATTCTAGGAATTAAGGTCTATAGGGATAGACCGAATAGGATGCTAGGACTTTCACAGAAGATGTACATAGAGGAAGTACTAAAGAGGTTTAGTATGGAAAACTCTAAGAGGGGATTAATACCCTTCAGACATGGTATTCATCTTTCCAAGAAGATGTGCCCCAGCACACCTGAGGAAATAGAACGCATGAGCAAGATCCCTTATGCTTCTGCAATAGGGAGCCTCATGTATGCCATGCTATGTACACGACCTGATATAGCCCATGCTGTGAGTGTCACAAGCAGATATCAGTCAAATCCAGGTGAAGAACACTGGACTTCTGTGAAATGTATCCTTAAGTACTTGAGAAGAACTAAGGATATGATGTTGGTCTTTGGTAACGGAGAACTCCAAGTCCAGGGATACACAGACTCGGATTTCATGTCCGATATAGATGATCGAAAGTCGACATCTGGGAGTCTGTTTGTGTGCAATGGTGGTGCTGTCAGCTGGAAGAGTTCCAAGCAAACTGTGATAGCAGATTCCACCATGGAAGCAGAATATATCGCTGCATCAGAGGCTGCAAAGGAAGCATTCTGGTACAAGAAGTTTGCTGCAGAAATTGGAGTAATGCCATCAGATGCCATTCCTCTTACTGCGACAACAATGGCGCCATAGCCCTTGCTAAGGAGCCGAGGTCTCACCAGAAATCCAAGCACATTGAGCGGCGATACCACCTCATCCGCGATTACCTTCGAGAAAGGGTTACGTTCGAGGTCAAGAGAGTCAACTCCACAGATAATGTGGCAGACCCACTTACAAAGCCGTTGGGCCAGCAGAAGATCGAAGCCCACCTTGAGAAGATGGGACTTAGACTTGTAGCCAATTGGCTTTAGGACAAGTGGGAGATTGTTAGATATATGTGCCCTAGAAGCCAGAATTGGCTGACACTTGTAATACACTTCTAGGGGCAAAATTATAATTTTGACTATAATTCAATAAAATGGGTTATTTTCTATCACATATGTGTATTTAGTGTCTGTGATACATCCTTTGAGTTAATGGTAATGATAATTCATATTTTCAAGAGTTGAAAATTTAAGACATGAATAATCATTATTAACTCATAAAAATGCTCCCGACCATAGGATCATCACGAGGATGGTGATTGATCCGGAAAGGTTGGTGTACAATCGCTTCTCTTTAGTAGATGAGTCTTGAGTCTACGGTGTGGAGACACCGGAGCGAGAGTACAGGTACTCGTTAGAGAACGAGGGCACTGAGCGTGACCACCTCGAGTAGTCATTAGGAAGTCTACCTTCTCGTCAATGACTGACTCGATGCTGCAGTAGTGTGTCTGGTTCTTTGACCTGAGATGCATCGGCAGTTCACCTTGAGGGTGTTATAGTTTGACTACACCATTACTCGGTCTCCTAGCCATATGGAACCCTGAGGTGTATGTTGGCTATAGCATGTTCATTGTAGGAACTGGATTGCATCAAGATGGAATCTATCTACCTCGGTGGTAGAGGAGCAGCCCTATGATGATCATGAGAATCAAGTCCAGAAAGCCCATGGCCATGGCAGAGTGAAATAATAGAAAGAGTTTCTATTTAGATTTTCACATTGGACTCGAATCGAATGATTACATCATATGACAGAGACTAGGGTTTGACGAGTTCACCTTAACCCTAATCTGATCGGGGCTCAAGATAGAAGAACTTAATCACACAGGTAGCTGCACCAAGAGGTTCGCATTCAGCTCTGATGGGTTGCCACCATATACTGCTAGGTGTCACTGGTGGATTTTGGGAGCAATTAGAATGATTTAGATGATCGATCATTCTAGCTGTTCGAATCAGAAGAGTTCTGATCCATCGAAAGGAGTTTCGATGATGTCGATGATAGAGATCATGACATATCCCATTACCATACAGAACTGAACCTAACTGGGTCACACAAACAAGGGTTTGAATCTGGTGATCATCAATTGAACTGATCTAGTTCAATTGATCTGAATGAGATTCAATTAGGTTCAAGGAAATCGTGCTAGCACTCGATTGAACCTAACGTTCTTCTTTTACTATCATAAATAAGTTGTCCTGACTGAGCCAAAGGAGTTTGTGCTTGATCAGAGGCCTTCATTTGGTCTGACTGGAGCCTATCCAGGTTAGAAAAGGGTTGTCTTATTTTGTAAGACAATACCTGCCATTTTTGGTCACCTGCCATTTCTTGTTCTTTGACTTTGGTCAAAAGTTGACCTTTGACTGGTCAAATGTTGATCATTGACACTTTGACTTCTGTTCACATGTCACGCACCTATTAGAGAGTTGGTGGGGGCTTGTCCTCCTACCTGAAGCTAGCAAGAAGGAGGACGCACGCCACCGGGGCTTGTCCCCCTGCCAGAAACTGGCAAGCTTGAGGCGCCCAGGAGTCCCTATTGGATAGGGCCTCCATCTCCATATTGGATTCTGATTAGACTCCTCCTAAGAACCAACTTTGACTGATCTTAGGTGCCATCTAAGGATGAATCCAGGAGACTCTATTCCCACCAATCAGATTTAGGTCTGATTTCACAAAGGATTGTGATTGGTTGGGATGAAGAGGAGTTGGATCACGCATAGTCTATAAATAAGACCCTACGCCCAACTCAAAGTATAGAGAATAATTCTCTATGCCCAAGGCTACCTCTCTCTTCTTCCTCCATGCCAAGTTCATCTTCTCCCTCTCCTCTCCATTCCCAAAAAAGTTTGGGATCTTAGTTGGTGCAATCTAGATGAGAGAAAGGCGACAGAAAGCTAGAAGGCTGCGCTGCTGCAAAGGATAATTGCTGATCTTCGAAAGCTATTTTGAAGATCCTTCAAATCAGATTCAGATCTAATTTTTAGCGATGTGATAGAGAAGAAGAGGATCTCTAGATTCAATTTGAGTGGATACCGATAGAGGCCAGACACTTGCATGGCTAGATCTAGAACCTTCCGCTGCTTACAGGATCATCAATGGATAATAGGATTATCCTACATCAAGGTAAATTAAATTTGATTGAATTTATCTATATTTTTTTTTAATTATTATAATAATAGAAATCAGATCTAAAACATCCCAGATTTGATTTGGATCAAAGAGAAAAATTTTGAAATATATCTCTTGATCCGATCAGATCTGAATAAACCTGATCCAAAAAATCAGGATTTTCCTTCACTAACGATTGGCTTTGGAACACTATTTCCAACAATCTCCTACTTAGCCTAAAGCCAATTCGTATAGTATCGTATACCCTTCTTCGACTTGAATTCATCAAACTTCTTCACCGCAATGGCTTTAGTGAATGGGTCAGCCAAGTTCTCCTTCCCGTCGATCTTCTGAAGGTCCACATCATCTCATCCACGATCTTCCAAACAAGGTGGAAATGGTGCAGTATATGCTTTATCCGTTGGTATGCTTTTGGTTCCTTCGTCTGAGCAATGGCTCCAGAGCTGTCGTAGAAGAGTAGAACTAGACCATCTAGGGAGGGTGTTACTTTGAGCTTGATGATGAACTTCTTTAGCCACACCGCTTCTTTGTCTACATTTGATGCAACGACATACTCCACCTCACACATTGAATCGGCCATGGTGTCTTGCTTGAAATTTTTCCAGTAGACAACACCACCATTAAGGGTAAACACATATCCCGACACACTCTTGCTATCATCATGATTAGATTGAAAAATGGAGTCTATAAACCCCACAAGTTTCAAGTTTGATTCACCGTAAACAAGCCACTGGTCCTTAGTATTTTTCAAATACTTTAGGATGGTTTTAATAATCTTCCAGTGGTTCTTTCCTAGATTAGATTGGTATCTACTCACTACCCCTAGCGAGTATGCCATATTTAGTTACGTACATGTCATGACGTACATAATAGAACCCACTATCGAAGCATATGAAATTCTACTCATACGCTCTCTCTCTAGAGATGTTGTCGGACAATCCCTCTTTGAGAGAGAAATTCCATGGCCTATCGATAGATGGCCTTTATTGAAATTCTCCATCCTGAACCTTTTCAGCATAGTATCTATGTACGTGGATTGGGACAACCCAAGCAACCTTTCAGATCGATCTCTATAGATCTTTGTCCCTAGAATGTAGGAAGCTTCTCCTAGATCCTTCATGGAGAACTATGATGACAGTCAGATCTATATTCCTTGTAATGCAGGGATATTATTTTCGATCAAGAGAATGTCATCCACATACAATATGAGGAATATAACTACTGGACCATTAGTCCACTTACATATGTAGGGCTCTTCTTTGTTCTTAATGAAACCATACATCCTAATCATCCTATCAAAATGTATATTCCAACTCTAAGAAGCCTGCTTCAATCCATAAATGGATTTTTGAAGCTTGCACATCTTAGACTCATCTATAGATGTAAAACCTTTTGGTTGTATCATATACACCTCTTCATCCAGCTCTCCATTTAGGAAAGCTATTTTCACATCCATTTGCCAATATTCATAGTTCAAATGCATAGCTATTGCAAGCATGATCCGAATGGACTTGAGCATTGCCATAGGAAAAATATCTCATCATAGTCAATACCATAATGTTAATGATATGTCTTGGCAAGCAGACGGGCTTTATAGATCTTCACCTTTTCGTCTGTACCTCTTTTTTCTTTTGAGGATCTACTTACACCCTATGGATTTTATCCCTTCAGATAGATCAACTAATATCCATATATCATTATCCTTCATGAACTTTATTTCAGATTGCATGGCATCAAGCCACTTTTCAGAGTTGGATCTCTGCATTGCATCCATGTAGGTGATCGGATTCTCATCGTTCTCATCGAGTTTGATAGGATCTCCATCTCGGACCAAGAAACCATAGTATCTATTTGGTTGATGTGGTACTCTACTAGATCATCTTAAGGGTGTAGGTTCAGTAGGCTTCGAGTCTGATCGAATTAAATCTGGTTCAGGTTTAGCTACTTATGTTGGTTCTTCCACCCATCGAACTTTCTCAAGTTCGACCTTAGAGACATTAGTCCCTTCACCAAGGAACTTTCTTTCTAAAAAGATTACCTTAAGATTGACAATCACTTTTATTCATCAGCTAGGTAGAAGTAATAACCTTTGATCTCTTTTGGGTACCCTATAAAGCTACATTTGTTAGACCTAGGTTCAAGCTTATCCATTACTAAACATTTGACATAAGCCGGACACCCTCAAATCCTAAGATGCAGAGTACTGGTTTATGCCCTATCCACATCTCATATGGCATTTTAGAAATAGACTTGCTCAGAACCCTATTCAAAATATAACAAGCTGACTCGAGCGCAAATCTTCAAAGGAAGATTGATAGATTGGCAAATTCCATCAAAGATCGAACCATGTCCAACAGGATCTGATTTCTCCTTTCGGATACACCATTATGCTGTGGTGTTTTAGGAGAAGTTAATTAGGAGAGAATCCCATTCTCCCCAAGATATGTCAGAATTCACTGAAGTGGTACTCACCTCCTCGATCAGATCAAAAAGTTTTAATACTCTTTTCAGTTTGCTTTTCAACTTCATTACGAAATAGTTTGAATATTTCAAATGACTCCAACTTGTGCTTCATTAAATAGACATACCCATACCTCGATAGGTCATCTGTGAAGGTTATGAAGTAAAAATATTAATCTCTAGCACTTGTACTCATGGGTCTATATACATCTGTATGTACTTGACCCAGAAGTTTATTAGCATGTTCACCCTTTCCAATAAAAGGTGACTTGGTCATCTTCCCAAGAAGATAGGACTCATAGGTAGGTAGTGATTCACAATCACTGACCTCAAGAATTCCTTCTTGAGCCAACCTATTTATTCTATTCTTATTGATGTGACCTAGCCTACAATACCAAAGGTAGATATCTAACACATCATCCATTCTAGGGCATTTATCGAAGGTTTGGACTACGTTAATAGACTATGATAATAGATAAATTTTATTATTCAATTATCCAACATAAACTATAATACCATTCAAAATGATATCATAAAAATTTGCTTTTCTTGAAAACTGATAATTGTTCTTGGCCAAAAGGCCTATAGAAATTATATTTAATAAAAAATTTGGACAAAAGCGATAATCACTAAGAATAACTCTATGAGATTTGATTACAAGATTCATGATTCCTAAAGCTAGAACTGAAACTTATCTTCCATCTCCAATGTTCAAGAATCTCTTATCTTCATCAAATCTCGTACTGACCTGTAAACCCTACATCAAATTACAAATAAGATAAGGGCTTTCGGTATTTAATACTCAGGCAGTAGTATCGCAACTAAAGAAGTTGCAAGGTGTTATCATATAATTACCTTGTGCAGTAATCACTTGCTTCCTCGATCTGTTTGGGTCTAGGAAGTTAATGTACTGAGGATAGTTCTTCTTCCAATGCTCCTGCTTCTTGCAAAAGAAGCACTCTACCTGGCTCTGATTGGACTTGCACTTCTTGGTCTGACCTGATGTAGATGTCCCAACATGCAGCTATACCTTCTTGCTCTTCTTCTTCTTATTCTTCTTCCCTTTCTTAAATGGTTGACCAGAAGAAGATCCTCATACTACATTCACCAAGCCCTTTTGAAGCTGATGATCCTTCTCAAAGTTTTGCAACAACCCCAATAACCCATGGTAGTTCACTATAGGATTTGTCATTCTAAAATGAGTAAGGAAAGGAAGGGCTTGGGTAATGAATTTAGGATCGCATCCTTTCTGAGCTGCTCATGTAGGAGAAAACCTAGCTTACTCAGGCATTCAATCATTTCGATCATGTACAATATATGATTAGTGATTGATGCCCCTTCCCTCATATGAGCATTCGAAAGAGTATAACTAGTTTTGTGCCTTTCAACATCGTCAGGTGTGCCAAAGGAGTCGTTCAACATTTGAAGCATCTCCTCCAGCTAGGCATTTTCTAACCTATGGCTGAACTCATCATTTATTACCGTCAGCATAATGCACCAAATGGTGGTGCAGTCATTGAGCCACTTCTAGTAAGTATCTCTCACCGCCTTAATAGCATTTGGAGCTGGCTCCTCAGGTGCCGGATCAGTTAATACATATAAGATCCGTTCATGCTCCAGGACGATCTTCAACTTTTGATACCAATAATTAAAGTTGGGTTCAAGAGTTTGTCATTGTCCAAGAACAACTAGAGTGATTGGATAGTGTTTATTTCTGCACAAAAAAAAAAATCATAGATCTAATTAGTATATGAATTATTTACACTAAAGACTAGGACTTTAGTCTAAAGATTCTCTCACTATTTTGTTCGAATTGATAGCCTCTACCTTAAATTTAAGGAATTATCCCTAATTTCTTAGCAGGTACTAGAATCCACAGGCTACACACGAGTCCAACTTTAATTGGTCAATCCGTGTGTACCTACGGGTAGGTTCATAATCAATTATTTCACCAAACAACTTTTAGTAATTTTAATTTTGCCCTACAAATCTAAACAATAAACTTTGGCCTCCACTGAAAAGATCTAGTTAGGTCCAATCATTAACATGACCATATTTGGTGCATCAAACCAATGAATGATCAGGCCTGACTTTGGTCGGCCAACCTAACCACCATTAGAAAGATACAACCAAATTATCACTTTATGAATGATAATTTTATTAGTCAATAAGCACCAGATCTTTGGACCTTCAATGATTATTAAACTAATGGATTCATTATCACTCAACTTAATAGGAGGCTATGACTTAGTTATCACCATAACTTTATCATTTTAAGGACCTAATAATTTTAAAAAATTTTATTAACCAAATTTAAGAAGAATTGACTAGCCAATTTGGATCCTTCAACTGACTTCAACAAGTTAGATCAATAAGGATCTAATTCAAGCTAGCATTAAAAGCACCTAAATCAGTCAAACTAATTTACCTAATTGACATGGGTGAGCCCAAATCACCAAGTGGTCTAATCAAAACCTAATTCACTAGGATGGCTAGATAAGTGAGATCAATGAAAGGGATATGCCATTAACTCATTAAAGACCGAATCAATATGAGTAGCTCTTAATTACAAACCACTGGTCTGAGCTGCCAGACTCACCTTAGACACCATCTGGTTCATTACTTTCAATTTGACCAATCTAGCAATTTTAGGTTTGATTGCATTGCCATAAATCAAATCCATTTGGTCCTCATTAAAGGCATGGGCTTGACCAACTGTAAGTATTGTAATTTAGTCTAAAGAATCCTTGACCTAATCTAAATCAATATTTAATTAGATTTGATCAATTACTCTAATTGAGTCTGTTCTTTAACTAACCTTAGGTCTAACCCAATTAATGGATCTAATTCGACTAACTTGATTAACACATAATTTTTTGATCAATGTCTTAGGATCTTTAATTCAGAATTCTAGATCCTTATTAATCATACTTAATTCTCAATTAAGTTTAAGACTGAGGATTGGGGTTCGGCATTTCAAAAATATTTTTTAAATTTTTAAAAGTTCTCTACATCCTAGCACTATTTCAATAAATAAGTTGAGTCATTTCAAAAATGGATTGACTTATTTTATAAATAAGCACTAAATGTAGGTTAGATCCCATAAAACTAGCCAATTTTGACCTTTAGCCAACTTCTCAGTTGGGTTGGCTTGGATCCCATCCGAGCTGGCCTGAGCAGGAGCTGGGCTAGCTCAATTTCTGAGACAACCAGCTCAAACAAAAAGCCAGAAGCTTAACATTCCCATCGAGTAGGCTCGAATCCCAGCCGAGCTAGCCTGAATTAAAGGCGAGCCAGCTCAGTTCTTGATCGAGCTAGCTGCAGCATCAATCTATAAAGTGTATCATGACTGACATACTGGTCAAGCTGGCTTGATTCCTGAGTGAGCTGGCTCGACCGACGAACAAAATCTCCCTATGATCCTATTCATGTTTAATCTAAATCTATGTACTTTACATAAAAATCATGAAACTATTTAGATCTAATCTAAATACTAAATTATGAAAAAATTTAGATTAAACATGTTCAAATATATCATAAAAATTATTAGATCTAATCTAATGTTTTATGATCAATTTTCTAGATCATAAGGTAGCAGGATAACCTCTCCATTATAAGGGTTAAACCTTACAGCAGGACAACCTACAGTCCGTGCAATCATTATTTTTATTTTTTAGATTAGATTATTATTTAGATCTAATCTAAAAATAATCTAAAATATGGATATATAATACATCAAAGAATCTACTACTCTAATACCAATTGAACGGAATGCACAGGATTTCTAGCTCCACTTTCGAAAAGTTTTTCTAAAAAATATATGTAGCAAAAATATTATTAATAAATTAATAATAAGAGCTACAAATCTAATCTGAAAACCCTATATACTATAGAATCTAATGTATCATATATTAATGCATATCTGAAAATAAAAATAATGACTGCAGTAAAACTATTTTACTACTTTTACATGTTTAGAACATGTTATCTCTTTATGAGTAGATGATCTCCACAATCTGATCTCCTCCATGCAAATTTGATTGCCACGATGCATCCACACACGTGTCTGGCCTTCACTAGTAATCGACATGAGGCGCAGATCCCGATCAACTCCTCCTGAATGCTAGCTCGAATATAAGTCTTCAATGGTGGATGTAGATCAAACTCCTTTGATCTTCTTCATCGCACCTTCGGATGCTACGAATCCCAATGAACATAGAAGATAGAAGAGGAGCCTTCTATCAATCTTATGAAATCACGACCCACACAATTGACAATCTAGAACCCCAAACACTAAGTATAGATCCAAAGGTATGCACTCATCCGAAAAACAAAACTTGCACCCTTTTTCTTTTGGATTCTTTCACGCACGCAAAGAAGAGACTTTCTCTTCTCTCATTTTCTTTCTCCTCCTTTTGTGAGTTATATTTGTTGAAAATTATGTTCCAAAGCCAATCATCAGTCTATTGATGATTGAGATATTATAATTAATTTATTAATTAATAAAAAAATATTTTAGCATTTTTTTCATCATAAATTTACATATTCTAATGAACTCCATTGTTGTGATGAAGTTCTTAGGACTATTTAGTTTCGATAAAGAGAGGATTTATTGATTAGTCCTTAAATTTATTCATGACCAAATGATAGACTGTTAATTAGGATGAGAGCACCTATCGAGCATAGGTCGCTATATGCCATGTAGGTTGGTTGCCTCTTAATCAAGGAGTGTGGACGCAAAGAAGAGACTTTCTCTTCTCTCATTTTCTTTCTCCTCCTTTTGTGAGTTATATTTGTTGAAAATTATGTTCCAAAGCCAATCATCAGTCTATTGATGATTGAGATATTATAATTAATTTATTAATTAATAAAAAAATATTTTAGCATTTTTTTCATCATAAATTTACATATTCTAATGAACTCCATTGTTGTGATGAAGTTCTTAGAACTATTTAGTTTCGATAAAGAGAGGATTTATTGATTAGTCCTTAAATTTATTCATGACCAAATGATAGACTGTTAATTAGGATGAGAGCACCTATCGAGCATAGATCGCTATATGCCATATAGGTTGGTTGTCCTCTTAATCAAGGAGTGTGGAGATACTAGTATGGCATACAGGTGAGATGTTTGGATACATCATCATTGAATGTGATCAAATTCAGAGTATTCTACTATCAAAAATATCTCTGATGGGATATAGGTATAAGTAACCCTTAAATCTGAGATCACCTTAATGACTTGCAAGCAACTTACTGTGCTTTGGTATCGAACTAACTGAATTTTTAATTCAATAATGGAAGGCTTCTAGGCATAGTCATGTACTTGCAAAGTTGGAGTGTGATCAATATGAAATTGACCACTCCAAGAGTTGGAGAAGAATGTATCGCTATATTTCAATATAGCAAAACCTTATCTAGGATAATCCATTAGATGGATTTGATATTTTAAAATACAATGTGGACAATCTAATCAGAGTTGATAATTGAACTCTGAGATATCCTATGAGCATTATGGTCAAGGGGATGAATTATATGAAAACTATATTCGCATGGATTCTAAGGATGGTATTTTATACCTTTCAACCTATCCGACCGTCGCGTATCATTGCTAAATGATCACTTCAATTGGTATAAAAATTGATTTCTATATTATTGACTTAGGTTCAGACCTATGAGGTCACACACATTAGAGTTCATATTTCGATCAGATGATTGATCAGCGATTTAAAATCATTTTAGGGTTAAATAATCAATACGATTGGTGTTTAACCTAGTGCAAGTATTGCAAGAGGATCAATTAGCAATTTGATTGCTAATTAGCTTAATTTGATTAAGTCAGTAGTAATTAGCTTAATTTGATTAAGTCAGTAGATTGAGATTAAGTCTAGTTAAATATGTTTTAATTAGATTTGGTTTGGGCTTGATTGGATCTAATTCAATTGGCTTATTGGATAAGTTAAGTGCGAGAAAGAACTAGTCCTAGTCTAACTAGGACTCGGGTTAACCCAATTTTCTAATTTAATTAAAAATTTAAATTAGAATTAAAAATAATTTAATCTAGTCTTTAAATAAATTAGGATCTTATTTAATTGGGTTGGTTTACTCTTATTTCTATTTAGTTAAAAGACCTTGTTTGACCAAGTCAAAATAGGAGTCCTAGTGTGACTAGGACTCCCTATTCCTTACGCCACCTAATCCTCATGCCCAACCCTTTTATCTTTGTGTTTTTACATGAATAATCTCCATGCCCAAGGTTTCTCATGCCTCCCTTCTCTTTTTCTTTTTCTCATATGGAAGTTTGTTGGAAGACGAAGTCAAAAGGGGAATTAGTTTTGCTTAAGGATTCTATGGGATAGAATCCTTGTCAACCAAAACTCTTCCCATATGTGTGCCAACCCATCCTTCCTTATTTTCTTTGATTTTCATGGTAAAAGAGGATATTTTTTTTGTACCAACAACTTTCCTTATTTGGTCCTTTCTAGTCTAGGTTTCTGACCTAAATTAGACTCTGCATATCTCTTTATTTAAAGAAAATTTTTGACTAAAATTTTTGTGAATTATAGACACTTGAGAGTTCTCTTTGGTGTAGAAAAATCAGAGAAAAATTCATCTAGGTTGTGGAGATATTGAAAATACAAATCAGGGTGTTTAGAAAAAGAACAAAGAAGAAGAAGAGGGTCTTCTATTAGGGTTTTTGTTCCAAATCTCTTCCTTCTTTTTGTGAGCTTTTGAGAGGTGTCTCAACATCACAAATCTATTTTTTTTTTTTGGTATTTTGGAGTGTCCAAGTTTCGAAGATGAAAGCATCGGATCAATCATTAAAGAGAGATCAGCACAGTGCCAGCATACTATATTGATTTCCTACATCAGGATCTCTGAATGTGTTCGTGTACTCGTGTGGACAACTCCTAGATGCCAGATATATGTGTGGCTGGTGACTTCATCCTCAAGCCTAGATCAGTAAGTTAGAACATCTAACTTGCTCAGGTAATAGATCTGATCCATTAACTTCATACTTGCATTTGATGTAGTGTAGATCTAGGTTGATTTGATCAACCTTTTTCTTCTTGTTTGATTTTAATTTTTGATTTAATATCATACCTTGATCATATAATAGATCTAAGATCTAGGTATTTATATATTTATTTAAATAAATATTTAATTTATTTAAAAAAGTTTCAAGATCTACCCGTGAAATCCTAGATCTAGTTCCTTCAATTGGTATCAGAGCCTAGATTCTTGTTACATGATTTTTATTCATGTTTAGATTATTTCTTAGATTAGATATAATTTATAATCTAATTATTAAATTTAAAATTTAAAAAAAATTTAGATCTCACGAACTGTCATAAGGTTGTCCTGCTGTAAGGTTTACCCGTTATAGTGAAAAGGTTATCCTAGTTTGTGATGATCTGACTCTAATTATAAATTTATTAAATTTGATCTAATTTTATTTATAATTTAATAAATTTAAAATAATTTTAGATTTAAAAATAAAATATTTTAGATTGCACAGACTATCATAAGGTTGTCCTACTATAAGGTTTACCCCTTACAGTGAATAGGTTGTCCTAGTACGTGCTGATCTAAATTATTAATCATAAAAATTTTAGATTAGATCTAAAAAATTTTATGATCTAATTAAAAATATTTTAATCTAATTTCAATCATCATAAATATGTTAGATTTGATCTAGGAAGATTTATGATTGATTATTATTGAAACTATTTCAATTACATGAACCTATTTAGATTAGATCTAAAGTAGTTTTATGTTTATTTTACTTGCATATTGATTAAAATTCAAATATGCAACTTGGTTGATAGAACCATATTGTAAAAATATTTTATAAATATAAAAATTATTTTCAAAATGTCGAACCCCAACCCTCCGCCCAAAACTTACTTCAGAATTAAGAAGTTGATTGATTAAGATCTAGGATTGTGAATTGAAGATCCTAAGACACAAATCATAACACATTGGATTAAATGGGTTAGTGGGGATTAGGTTCATTAATTGGATTAGACCTAGGATTAGATTAAAGAATGGACTTAATTAGAGAATTGACTAAATCTAATCAATTGTTGTCTTAGATTAGATAAAGGATTCTCTAGATCAATTACAATAGTTGTAGTTCATCAAGTTCATGTCTTTAACAAGATCCAAAATGGACTTGATTCTTAGCTACGCGGTATAGCATGAACTATTAGGTTGATCCTATTGAAACTAATTAAACCAACTGGTGTCTAAGGTAAACTAGATCGATGGTTTTTAATTGGCAGCCTGCTTATCTAACCATTTTTGATGGTGTCTAAGGCATGCTTTAGCAGACCCTCCAACCAATAGAACTTACCTGGCATTTCTATGAGATTATGTTTTGATTGAATCACATGACTATTCGAGCTGACCCATGTCAACTAGGTAAATCAGTATGACTGATTTAGGTGCTCCTAAACCAACTTGTTTGTGGTCTTTCTTAAGCTGACTTGGTGAAGCTAGTAGGATGATCATGATAAGCTGGTTAATCTGACCTACTCACTTCTATAAATAAATCCTCTAGAATTATTATGTCCCTAAAATGAAATAGTTATATGATAACTGGATTATAGCCTCCCATTAAAATGGATGATGATGGGTCCATTAGTTGGATAATCATTGGAGGCCCAAAGGTCTAGTGTTTATCGGTTGATGGAATTATCATTCATTATATGATCTCTTGGATACATCTTTCTAAATGCTGGTCAGGTTGGCCAACCAAAGTTGGGTCTGATCATTCATTGGTTAGATGGGCTAAGTATGGTAATGTTAATGGTTGGATCTAACTGGAGCCTTTTCTGAGAAGGGCAGAGCCAGTTGATCAGGGGCTGGGGCAAAATTTAATTACTAAAAATTATTTAGAGAAATAATTGATTATGAAAATATCCTTAGATGTACATGGGTTGGCCAACCAAAGTTGAGTTTGTGTGCAGTCTATGTGGATTCTATTATCCACTAAGAAATTAGGATAATTCCTCGAATTAGAGGTAGAGGCTACCAATTTGAATAAAATAGTGGGAGAAACCTTTTGATTAAAGTCCAAATCTATAAGTTTAATGAATCAATTACTAATTAGATTTTGATTTTTCTTTGTGCAGACATGCCCGCTTTCTATCGCTCTGATTATTGTTGGATAATGATAAGTTGGTGGGATCCAACTTCGATAGCTGGTACCGAAAGTTGAAGATTGTCCTAGAGGATGAACGGATCCTATATGTGCTAATGGATCCTGCATCTGAGGAGCCAGCTGCCAATGCATGTGGAATAGTCAAAGACACTTATCAAAAGTGGCTCAGTGACTAAACCATGGTGGCTGCATTATGCTTGCTGTGATGAGAGATGAGTTCAGTCACAGGTTTGAGATAGCTCAACCAAATGAAATGCTCCAAGTGTTGGAGAATTGTTTTGGCACACCCAATGATGTTGAGAGGCACAAGACTAGTTACACCATCTTCAATGCCAGAATACAGGATGGAGCCTCTATCACTGATCATGTACTACACATGATCGAGTTGATAGAGTGCTTGAGCAAACTCATTTTTTCCTTACATGAACAACTTGGGAAAGATGCAATACTGAACACGCTGTCAAAGTCTTATCTCCATTTCTTACTCATTATAGAATGACAAAATCTGAAGTAAACTACCATGGCTTAATAGGGTTACTTCAGAACTTTAAGAAGGATCACCAGCTCCATAAAGAGTCAGTGAGCTTAGTGGGAGGTTCATCTTCTGGTTCTCGACCCTTTGGAAAAGAAAAGAAAAATAAGAAGAAGAAAATAAAGAAGGTGCAAGTTCAGTTAGGGATAACAGTGCAGGGCTAGACCAGAAAGATCAAGTCTGATAAGAGTCAAGCTGAATGCTTCTTTTGCAAGAAGCGGAGGCACTGGAAGAGAAACTATCCTCAGTACATTGAAAGGAATATGCCCTCAAGCCAATCAAAAAAAAAAATTATTTATTTTTGGGCTGTTCTTTATCTTCCAAGCTCATGTAATGACATTTTAAAATAAATAAAGGCATTATTTCGTCATATGTAGTGTCTTATTATTTATTTAAGATTATGATGAACCCCATAAATTAAGGTTATGGTTTTATAATTATGATGAGATCATACCAGTGAGGCTTAAAACTTTAAAACCCTAATTTAAACATTTCTGATCGATGGAACATTGAGTTGGAAATCAATGTTTCTGGTAAGACTAGCACATCTTTTGTATGCTCAATTAAGAGCATGATTGATCTCATAATCACTTGTGTATGGCACTAATACAAGGATGTGGCTGCTCATTAGAGAATGAGTTCACTGAATTGATCCATGTTGAGAATATCTAATGGAGTCTTATCTACATGTCAATAGATGGTTCTCATAGTGGAATTGTGCATATAATCCTTTGACCTAAAACTATCATAGAATCTTATATATAAGAATCCATATTTTGGTTCATATTCATTCATGACTTAGTCATGTATGGAATGATCTAGATATGGTAGATTATATATGAAGGTTGTGAGTGTTAGATATATGTGCCTTAGAAGCCAGAATTGACTGACACTTGTAATATACTTCTAGGGGCAAAATTATAATTTTGACTATAATCAATAAAATAGGTTATTTTCTATCACATATGTGTATTTAGTATCTGTGATACATCCTTTGAGTTAATTGTAATGATAATTTATATTTTCAAGAGTTAAAAATTTAAGACATGAATAATCATTATTAACTCATAAAATGCTTCTGACCATAGGATCATCACGAGGATGGTGATTGATCTGAAAGATTGGTGTATAATCGCTTCTTTTTAGTAGATGAGTATTGAATCTATGGTGTGGAGACATCGGAGTGAGAGTATAGGTACTTGTTAGAGAACGAGAGCACCGAGAGTGACCACCTCGAGTAGTCATTAGGAAGTCTACCTTCTCTTCAATGACTGACTCGATCATGCAGTGGTGTGTCTGGTTCTTTGACCTGAGGTGCATTGACAATTCACCTTGAGGGTGTTATAGTTTGACTACACCATAACTCGGTCTCCTAGCCATATGGAATCCTAAGGTGTATGTTGGCTATAGCATGTTCATTGTAGGAACTGGATTGCATCAAGATGGAATCTATCTACCTCGGTGGTAGAGGAGCAGCCCTATGATGATCATGAGAATCAAGTCCTAGAAGCCCATGGCCATGGTAGAGTGAAATAATAGAAAGAGTTTCTATTTAGGTTTTCACATCGGACTTGAATCGAATGATTACATCATATGATAGAAACTAGGGTTTGACGAGTTCACCTTAACCCTAATCTGATCGGGGCTCAAGATAGAAGAACTTAATCACATAGGTAGCTGCACCAAGAGGTTCACATTCAGCTCTGATGGGTTGCCACCATATACTGCTTAGGTGTCACTGGTGGATTTTGGGAGCAATTAGAATGATTTAGATGATCGATCATTCTAGCTATTCGAATCAGAAGAGTTCTGATCCATCGAAAGGAGTTTCGATGATGTCGATGATAGAGATCATGACATATCCCATTACCATACAGAACTGAACCTAACTGGGTCACACAAACAAGGGTTTGAATCTGGTGATCATCAATTGAACTGATCCAGTTCAATTGATCTGAATGAGATTCAATTAGGTTCAAGAAAATCATGCTAGCACTCGATTGAACCTAACGTTCTTCTTTTACTATCATAAATAGTTATCCTGACTGAGCCAAAGGAGGTTATGCTCAATCAGATGCCTTCACTTGGTCTGACTGGAGTCTGTCTAGGTTAGAAAAGGGTTGTCTTATTTTATAAGAGAATACCTACCATTTTTTATCACCTGCCATTTCTCGTCCTTCAACTTTGGTTAAAAGTTGACCTTTGACTGGTCAAATGTTGACCATTGACACTTTGACTTTTGTCCATGTGTCACGCACCTATTGGAGAGCTGGTGGGGGCTTGTCCCCCTGCTAGAACCTAGCAAGGAGGAGGGCGCACGCCACCCTTGGCATGTGCCCAAGCTGGAGGCGCCTAGGAGTCTCTGTTGGATAGGGACTCCATCTCCTTTTTGGATTCCAATTAGACTCTGCCTAAGAACCATGTTTGACTAGTCTTAGGCACCATCTAAGGAGGAATCCAAGGGACTCTATTCCCATCAATCAGATTTAGATCTGATTTCATAAAGGATTATGATTGGTTGGGAAGAAGAGGAGTTGGATCATGCATAGTCTATAAATAAGACCCTACGCCCAACCCAAAGAGTAATTCAAAAATCCCATGCCGCAAGGCTGGTTCTCTCCTCCTCCTCCATGCCAAGCCCATCTTCTCCCTCTCCTCTGCACGCCCAAAGTAGTTTGGGATCTTGGTTGGTGCAATCCAGATGAGAGAAAGGCGATAGAAAGCTAGAAGGCTGCGCTGCTGCAAAGGACAACTACTGATCTTCGAAAGGTGTTTTGAAGATCCTCCAAATCAGATCCAGATTTAATTTTTGCGGATGTGATAGAGAAGAAGAGGATCTCTAGATCCAGTCCAAGTTGATATCAGTAGAGGCTAGGCACTTGCATGGCTAGATCCAGAACCTTCCGCTGCTTATAGGATCATCAACGGGTAATAGGATTACCCTACGTCAAGGTAAATTAAATTTGATTTAATTTATCTAAATTTATTTTAATTATTAGAATAATAAGAATCAGATCTAAAACATCCCAAATCTGATCTAAATTAAAGAAAAAAATTTTTAAATTATATTTTTTGATTTGATCAGATCTGAACGAACCTAGTCCGAAAAATCAGAATTTTCTCTTCTGTGAGTTGGTTAACATGGAATCGATCACTCCTGGTAAGAGGAAATAGCATCCTACCTACTTCAAACAAATGACAATTCAGAAAGACTTTGATCAAAGTATGATGAAAATTAGAAATAATTTCTAATATTTTATTAAATGAATCATCATCATAAGATTGAAAGAGAAATGAATATGATATTGGGTTTGACATATTTCCATACCCAGAGTCAGATTCAGGATGCAGGATGATCGAAGGATCTAGTTGCATGATAACTTTCCATTGAAAGGTATTTTTATTATTTCTATAAAAATTTTACATCTTTCGGGAAGTCACGATATGTTGTAGGACATCAATCATGTCTTGTGGGTTTGATCAAATTAAAATTTTAATTTGATCATTAAATTAGAAAGTATTCTAATTAGTCAAATTGGATAGGCCAGTTTTGACCTAAATCGGTTTAGTTCAGTTCTAACCTGATTAGGTCAAATCACACCCAGACCAACTGCTGGCTAGATGTGGAACCCAATGGGTCACATAAAAAGAGAATTGATTAAGGATCTAATTGGATTAGACCATGTTTGCAAGATGAACATGCTAGCACATGTGGCAAACCTTAGCTCCCTGATCCGAATTGGATTCGAATTGGCTTTCGATTTGGGCTAATTAAAGATCAATTTGAGCCAAATTGAATTTGATCTTGAATTGGATTAACCTAGACTGATTAGGCTTCAGATGGAGCATCACATACCAGAATTCTGCATGCCAGAGAGTCTTTCTCTTGTGCGTGGGAAGTCTTTCATGCGCAAAGAGTCTTTAGCGCATGGGATTAAGTTGGCGCCTACCTTCTTTGGCTTTTCTTATTTTTCATGTAGCCTAAATTTTTTATATGGGTGTGGACATCAGATATGAGGCACAAAAGAGTACTTCTATAGGTAAAAAACTTCATTATCATTTTAATTTTTGTCTTCCAGGACTCTTTGTTGCCCAAGACTTCTTGCCACCTTGGACTCCTTGCCGCCCTCTCTTCCTTGGCGCCTCTTGGACCAAGTCAAAGTCCTTTAGGACTTTGACTATTCAAAGATTATCTCCATGCCATTTTGCTGAATGGGCATCCCATTTTAAAGCCATTGGATGGCCTTTTTATCAGATCTAATGGATGAAAATGATGGCGCCAAGAATGAAAGCCCACGACTCTTCATAAATAACTTACATAGAATTAGTCCGACAGTCCTTCTGCTTTAAGGCACCTCTTGGACTAAGTCTACATATTGTTATTATCTGATGAGGCATGAGATTGGCTGAAGGGACATGAGATAATATTTTGAAAGAGCATGAGAAAATGTTTTGGCACCCTTACGTACATTATAAATAAGGGTGCGCACCAAGTGTCTGGGAGGGGTGAAATTGATCTTTCTTTCTGACAAGAGTTTCCTCTTTGTCCAATTTTTTTTCTTCTCTTCTCCTATCCAGACCTTGTCCTTATAAGGACAAGAAGTCATCTTAAGACTAAGAGATTAGAAAGAAAAATTAAGAAGACAAGGAAAAAGAATGATAGATAAGGAGAGGCAAGGAAGGTGACATAAAGGCTAAGGAAGGTCTTGCCTATTTAATTAAATTTTTTATTATTAGAATTTTAATTATATATAAATTAGAAGTGCTAGTGTCTTGATCAAGTTTCTGTTTGAATCAACGTTGGAGATGAACATGTGGGCACCTGGTGGAACCCTTGATAGACTATGCCGGTAATTTGGAACAATTCAGGGTTTAGTGATAAGAGGTATGTTCTAATACTTTCTTTTATATTATAAATATATGTTATATGATTTAATTGCTAATAAGGTGGTCCTAGGGTTCGGATTTGGTTTGTATGATTTCATATTTTTACTTTGAAATCCATGCTTCCATCCTGTACACCATTCTTATCAATGGTATCAGAGCAAGCCTTATTAGGTTAAATCATATAATACTTTATTTATAATATAATGACATAAATAAAAAATATGATATAATCTTTTTATTAACATGTTATTTAAGTGATGAGATCATATTTTTATTTATCATAATAAGATTATGATGTATATATTATTCTGTAAAGATTGCCCTGACACAGTGAAAAGTATTCATTATGTAATGATGATTGTCCTAGAATAATTATACATGTTAATATATATTTTATCATAATTGATGCTTTTATGCATTTAGTTTGATTTAAAATGTGTATCGAGACCTTTTAAATCCTTCTTTAAAATTATATTAATTTGTAGTGTGATTAATGTATAGCTGAATCAGTCGAGATGTCTAATTGATCAATTGGTGTCTAGGATAAATGGTCCATGATTGGTAAAGAGAACGTGGTTTTTTAATTAGTTTCATTGTCTGACCTAGCCAATTTATTGCTGTCTAAGAAAAGCAAAGGGTGGACTCCCCCTTCTCTCCCACATACTTGATCAATTCGATTAATTTAATTCTAAATTGAAATGCTTAGTATTATATTCACTACATTAAGGCCTTCCTTCATACTAGGTTCTTATTATGTCTAGAACCATATTAGTTTTGTTGTGTAACCACAAGATCTATCATGGAGAATGATGTAATATTAATCTAGTGCATTGAGATGCTTACAGCATTTTGAATATACTACTTTGTTGTGTAACCACAAAAGAAGTTATATTTCATTTTGACTGTATAGAAATGAAGGGTTCTATTTAAACTAAAATATTAAAGTTTGTTGTGCTAACACAAGGCTATTAATGTTTTAGAGGCAAAATTTTTTTTGAGAGTTGCATAAAATGCAATTGGAAAGAGTTTCCTACCTTTGAACTTATAACAGGTTTGTTGTGCAACCACAAGACCTTTTATAAGGAATTAGGGTCTTATTCTCACTAAGAAAATCAATTAGAGGGTTATGATTTTTTTGATTAAATAGTGGGAGACATAATTAAATTAAAATCCTAATTTAATTATGTTTGTCATCATGAGTTGTTTGCTTATGTATTGTTCTTTATTATGTAGATTAAATGGCTTCTTCACTTTCATTGCATTCAATTTTGGATTCAAATAAATTGACTGATCAAAATTATGTGGACTAGCTGAGAAACCTAAAAATAGTACTCAGTCAAGAAAAACTCTCCTATATTCTTGATGCCCCTGATCCTAAGCCATTAGAAAAGATGCCATAGATGAAGATAAGTCCACATACAAGATGTGGCAAAATGATTTTCTTACTGTCAAATGCATCATACTTGCCTCTATGAGTAATGAATTATAGAGGCAGCATGATGGCATGGACACTCAGTCCATATTGCTCAATCTAAAAGAGCTTTATGGAGAGCATAGTAGAACTGCTAGATATGAGATATCTAAGCAATTATTTCATGCAAGAATGACAGAAGGAACATTCCATACAAAATCATGTTTTGATGGTAATTGACCTAATCACTCGATTAAGTCAATTAGGTTTTGTTATGGATGGAGAGTTAAGTTAGGATTTGATCCTGCAATCACTTTCTGAATCATTTTCTCAGTTTATCATAAACTATCACATGAACAAACTAAATTCTTCCTTGCCTGAGCTGTTAAATATGCTCAAGACAGCAGAAAGCCATATCAAGAAGGATAAGGCTCCTCTTCTTCTTGTGGATGGGATCTCCAAGAAGAAGGCAGGCAAAAAGGGTTCAAAGAGAAGGTTGAACCCTGAAAGGTGGTATAAATAAGAAGAAAAAGGGGAAGAAGGTCTCCAGACAGACGATCTATTTTCACTGCGGCAAAATAGGTCATTGGAAGAGGAATTGCAAGGCTTACCTTGCAACCATGAAGTCTGGTGCAAATAATGCACCAAAAGGTATGTATGAGATACATACTATATTATCATTAAATTCTTCCATTTCAAATTTCTTGGGTATTAGATACCGACTGTGGTTTTCATATCTGCAAATCTTTGCAGGGGCTGTAGAAAATTAAGAGTTTGAAGAAAGGTGACTTCAAGCTCTATGGCGCTGGAGGAGAGTCTATCCAAGTAGAAGCTGTAGGGACAAATATATTGAAGTTACCTTATGGAAGATCTTAGAGCTTACAAATTATTATTATATGCCTAAGATCATTAGAAATATTATATCTATACCCTTGTTATTAAAACAAGGTTATAGTCTTAATGTAACGAGCGAAGGTTGCTCGATCAAATATTCTAATAAAAATATTTATTTTGGCATATTTAGCAATGGTTTGTTGACTCTATGTTTGGATGACAATATATTTCATATTGATGAAAATAGAAAATGTAAGAGAGATGACATAAATAATACTTTACTTTGGCATTGTTCGATTAGGTCATATTAGTGAGGCTAGGATTAACAAGTTATACAAAGAAAAGTTCTTTGATCTTTTTGATTATGAATCATTAGGAAACTTGTGAATCATGTCTCATGGGTAAAATGACTAAGACTCCATTTAGTGGACATGGAGAAAGGACAAAAGAATTATTAGGACTTGTACATATGGATGTATGTGGTCCTATGACAACTCAAGCTAGAGGAGGATACTCTTATTTTATAACATTCACTGATGATTTATCTAGGTTTGGATATGTGTATCTTATGAAACACAAATCAGAAGCCTTTGATAAATTTAAAGAGTATCAAAGTATGGTCGAAAAATAAACTGGACAATGTATAAAAATCCTTCGATCTGATCAAAGAGGAGAATACTTATCTAGTGAGTTTCTAGACTATCTTAAAGTAAAAGGGATTCTCTCTGAATGGATACCTCCTTATTCACCACAATTAAATGGTGTAGTTGAAAGAAAAAATTGTACCTTATTAGATATGGTACGGTCTATGATGTGCTTCACTGAATTACCTATTTCCTTCTGGAGTTGTGTCCTGCAGACCGCTATTTATATCTTGAATAGAGTACCTTCTAAATTTGTATCTAGTAATCCATATGAGATATGGATAAGTAAGAAATCCAATCTTAAGTATTTTAAGATATGGGGTTGTCCAGCATATATCAAAAGAAATTTTGGACACAAGCTTGATGCTAGATCAGATAGATGTCTATTTATTGGATATCCTAGAGATAGTATAGGATATTTATTCTACCACCCTACTGAACAAAAGGTATTTGTAAGTAGGCATGCCACTTTCATGGAAAAAAAATTTATCCTAGAAAAAGATAGTGGCAAAAATATTGAACTTAGTGAAGTTCAAGAAAAATAAATAGAAATTTCTCAATCAAATAATCACATAAAAGAATCAGAACACATAACTCCTATCCATAGGTCTGAAAGAGTACGACATACACCTATGAGGTATGGATTCATTATTGAGAACAATGAAGCCCAAGTCATTGAGAATGATGAACCTCTGACCTATACGGAAGTAGTCAAAAGTAAGGACTCTGACAAATGGCTGGCTGCCATGCAATCCAAAATGGACTCCATGCACACCAACAAAGTATGGACTTTGGTGGATGCACCAGAGGATATAAATCCTATTGGATGCAAATGGATTTTTAAGAAAAAGATTGGAGCAGATGGTCAAATTGAAACCTATAAGGCCAGATTGGTGGCTAAGGATTTTAGGCAAAAATAGGGGATTGATTATGATGAAACATTTTCACCTATTGCCATGCTCAAATCTATTCAGATTATGCTTGCCATAGCAGCATACCACGACTATGAAATATGGCAAATGGATGTAAAGACTGCCTTCCTTAATGGTTTCCTTGAGGAGGAGGTCTATATGTCACAGCCAAAGGGATTTGAGTCAAATGAGAGACCAAATCAGGTATGCAAGCTTAAGAGATCCATTTATGGATTAAAGCAAGCATCAAGGAGTTGGAACATCCATTTTGATGTAACAGTAAAAGAGTTTGGTTTTATCAAGAATGTGGATGAACCATGTGTGTACAAGAAAACTAGTGGAAGAACCATAGTCTTCTTGGTTCTGTATGTAGATGACATACTCCTCATTGGGAATGATATCCCAATGTTGCAATCAGTCAAATTATGGCTATCAAATAAGTTTTTCATGAAAGATTTGGGAGAAGCATCCTATATACTAGGAATAAAGATCTATAGAGATAGATCTAAGAGGATGCTAGGCTTGTCCCAATCTAGGTACATTGACTTAATACTGAAAAGATTCAGTATGGATGGGAGTAAAAGAGGTTACTTACCCATGAGTCAAGGCATACATCTCTCTAAAAAGATGTCTCCAAAGACACCTGAAGAGAGAAATAGAATGAGTTCTATTCCTTATGCTTCGACTGTTGGATCAATAATGTATGCCATGTTATGTACAAGGCCTGATGTTGCTTATGCCTTAGGCATTGCAAGTAGATTTCAAGCTGATCCAGGAGAGGATCATTGGAAAGCTGTGAAAAATATTCTTAAGTACTTAAGAAGAACTAAAGATATTTTTCTAGTATATAGTGGTTCTGATCTTAAACTAGAAGCATATTCTGATTCTAGTTTTCAATCAGATCCAGATGATAGCAAATTCATTTCAGGATATGTTTTTACTTTGAACAGTGCAGCAGTGAGTTGCAAGAGTACTAAGCAGCCAACTATTAGCTGACTCAACTACTGAGGCAGAATATATAGCTGTAAGTGAAGCCACCAAGAAAGCTGTCTGGATGAAGAAGTTCATCACTAAATTGGATGTTATTCCTGAAATTAAGAATCCAGTACCACTTTACTATGACAATACTGAAGCTGTTGCTCAAGCAAAGGAACCTAGGTCTCATCATAAATCCAAACACATTCTGAGATGCTTCCATCTCGTTTCGTGAAATTATTGAAAGATAAGATGTAGTCATAGAATGAGTTGACACAAAGAACAACATAGCAGACCCATTCACTAAGGCTTTACCACTGTAATTGTTTGATCACCACCTTGATTGTATGGGATTAAAATATAAGGGCGATTGGCTTTAGTGCAAGTGGGAGATTGAAAGGAATATGCCCTCAAGCCAATCAAAAAAATTAATTTATTTTAGGCTGTTCTTTGTCTTCCAAACTCATGTAATGATATTTTAAAATAAATAAAGGCATTATTTCATCATATGCAGTGTCCTTATTATTTATTTAAGATTATGATGAATCCCATAAATTAAGGTCTATGATTTTAGGATTATGATGAGATCATATCAGTAAGACCTAAAATCTTAAAACCCTAATTTAAACATTTCTGATCGATGGAACATTGAGTTGGGGATCAATGTTTCCGATAAGACTAGCACATCTTTTGTATGCTCAATTGAGAGGATGATTGATCTCACAATCACTTGTGTATGACACTAATACAAGGATGTGGGTGCTCATTAGAGAATGAGTTCACTGAATTGATCCAAGTTGAGAATATCTAATGGAGTCTTATCTACATGTCAATAGATGGTTCTCATAGTGGAATTGTGCATGTAATCCTTTGACCTGAAACTACCATAGAATCTTATATATATAAATCCATATTTTGGTTCATACTCATTCATGACTCAGTCATGTACGGGATGATCTGGATATGGTAGATTATATATGAAGGTTGTGAGTAGGTTAACATGGAATCGATCACTCCTTGGTAAGAGGAAATAGCATCCTGCCTGCTTCAAACAAATGATGATTCAGGAAGACTTTGATCAAAGCATGATGAAAATTAGAAATGGTTTCTAATATTTTCATTAAATGAATCATCATCATAAGATTGAAAGAGAAATGAATATGATATTGGGTTTGACATATTTTCATACCCAGAGTCATATTCAGGATGCAGGGTGATCGAAGGATCTAGTTGCATGATAACTTTCCACTGAAGGATATTTTTGGTATTTCCATCAAAATTTCACATCTTTCGAAAAGTCACGATATGTTTCTAGACATCAATCATGTCTTGTGGATTTGATTAAATTAAAATTTTAATTTGATCATTAAATTAGAAAGTTTTCTAATTGGTCAAATTGGGTTGGCTAGTTTTGACCTAAATCGGTTTAGTTAAGTTCTAACCTGATTAGGTCAAATCACATCCAGACCCACTGCTGGCTAGATGTGGAACCCAATGGGTCACACGCAAAGAAAATTGATTAAGGATCTAATTAGATTAGACCATGTTTGCAAGATGAACATGCTAGCACATGTAGCAAATCCTAGCACCCAGATTCGAATTGGATTCGAATCGGCTTTCGATTTGGGCTAATTAAAGACCAATTTGAGCCAAATTGGATTTGCTCTTGAATTGAATTAACCTAGACTGATTGAGCTTCAGATGGGGCATCACATACCAAAATCCCATGTGCCAGAGAGTCTCTCTCTTGTGCGTGGGAAAGTCTTTTATGCGCAAAGAGTTCTTTGGCGCATGGGATTAAGTTGGCGCCTACCTTCTTTGACTTTTCCTTATTTTTCATGTTGCATAAATTTTTCATATACGGGCATGGACATTCAGATATGGGATGCACAAAAGAGTCCTTCTGTAGGTTAAAAAACTCCTGTTATCATTTTAATTTTTATCGCCCAGGGACTCTTTGTTGCCCAAGACTCCTTGCCACCCTTGATTCCTTGCCACCCTCTCTTCCTTGGCACCTCTTGGACCAAGTCAAAGTCCTTTGGGACTTTGACTATTCAAATATTATCTCCATGCCATTTTGTTGAATGGGCATGCCATTTTCATCATGGCCATTGGATGGCCTTTTTATGTGATCTAATGGATGAAATATGATGGCGCCAAAGAATGAAAGCCCATTGCGACTCTTCATAAATAACTTACGTAGAATTAGTCCAAGAGTCCTTCTGCTTTAAGGCACCTCTTGGACTAAGTCTATATGTCATTATTATTTGATGAGGCATGAGATTGGCTGAAGGGACATGAGATAATATTTTGAAAGGGCATGAGAAAATGTGTTGGCACCCTTATGTACATTATAAATAAGGGTGCGCACCAAGAGTCTGGTAGGGGTGAAATTGATCTTTCTTTCTGACAAGAGTTTTCTCTTTGTCCAATTTTCTTTCTTCTCTTCTCTTATCTAGACCTTGTCCTTATAAGGATAAGAAGTCATCTTAAGATTAAGAGATTAGGAAGAAAAATTAAGAAGACAAGAAAAAAGAAAGATAGATAAAGAGAAGCAAGGAAGGTGACATAAAGGCTGAGAAAGGTCTTGCCTATTTAATTAAAGTTCTTATTATTAGAATTTTAATTATATATAAATCAAAAGTGTTGGTGTCTTAATCAAGTCTCCGTGTGGATCAACGTTGGAGGGTGAACACGTGGGCACCTGGTGGAACCCCTGATAGATTGCTGCCGGCAATTAGGAACAATTCAGAGTTTAGCGATAAAAGGTATGTTCTAATACTTTCTTTTATATTACAAATGTATGTTATATGATTTAATTGCTAATATGGTAGTCCTAGGATTTGGGTTTGATTTGTATGATTTCATATTTTTGCTTTGAAATCCGTGCTTCCATCCTGTACACCATTCCTATCATACATTATCTTTCTAGATCCGAACAGACAGAGAAAGAAGCAAGCTGTTGGTGGGCAAGATATTTATATGATAACTCTTTGTAATTTTTCTATTTGTGATATTACTGACTGGGTATTGGATACCGATAGCCCTTACCATATTTGCAATTTATTGCAGGGGTTGCAGATCAGTAGAAGATTTGAGCAAGGTGAGAGATTCCTGAACATTGGAGATGGAAGACTAGTTCTAATTCTAGCTTTAGAAATTTTGAAACTTGTATTTGAATCTCATACCGTTGTTCTTAGTGATTGTCATTTCTATCAAAGTTTTCTTTCAAATATCATTTCTGTAGGCCTCTTGGTCATGAATAATTATGAAATTTCAATAAAAAAATGAGTTTATAATATCATTATGAATGGTGTTACTGCTTTCTGTGGATAATTGAACAATGGTGTATATATGTTATCACGATCTATTAATATAGTCTATTCTACTGGCAAGCACTCTAAATTAGATATTGTATCAGACATCTACTTATGGCACTGTAGGCTAGGTCATATAAATAAGAATGGGATAAATAGGTTGACTCAAGAGGGAATCCTCGAAGTTAGTGATTGCGAATCACTCCCAACTTGCGAGTCTTATCTTCTTAGTAAAATTATCAAGTCACCTTTTATTGAAAAAGGTGAGAAAGCCTATGAGCTCTTAGGTCTAGCACATACTGATGTATATGGACTAATAAGCATAAGTGCCAGAGGTGGATATGTCTACTTCATCACTTTCACAGATGATCTATTAAGATATGGATATGTCTATCTGATGAAACATAAGTTGGATTCTTTTAAAATGTTCAAACGATTCCAAAGTGAAGTAGAAAAACAAATTGGAAAGAGTATTAAAACTCTTCGATCTGATCGAGGAGGAGAATACCTTTTTCATGAGTTTCTCACATATCTAGGAGAGAATGGAATTTTCTCACATTAAAACTCTAAAGTTGAACTTGATAAAATTCAATAGGTAAAAAGTCTGACACAGAATATTGAACCTATGTCGGATTTGATCAGATCAGATTTGAAGCCTAGTGAACCCGCACCATTAAAATGATCCGGTAGAGTACCGTGCCATTCGGACAGATACTATGGATTCTTGGTCCAAGATGGTGATCCCATCAAACTTGATGAGAACGATGAGGATTCGATCATTTATATGGATGTGATGCAGAGATCTGACTCTGAGAAATGGCTAGAAGCCATGAGATTCAAAATGGATTTCATGAAGGTCAATGATGTATAGATATTAGTTGATCCACCTAAAGGGGTTAAACCCATTGGGTGTAAATTGGTATTCAAAAGGAAAACAGGCACAGACAAAAAGGTGGAGACCTATAAAGCCTGTTTGGTTGCCAAGGGGTATCGTCAATGTTATAGTATTGACTATGATGAGACATTCTTTTCAGTGGCAATGCTCAAATCCATTTGGATAATGCCTGCAATAGCTGCCCACCTGAACTATGAGATCTGGAAGATGGATGTGAAGACGACTTTCCTAAATGGAAAGCTAACCGAAGAGGTGTATATGATACAACCTGAGGGGTTCACATCCACAGATGAGGCCAAGGTGTGTAGGCTTCAAAGATCTATTTATGGATTAAAGCAAGCATCTCGGAATTGGAACATGCATTTTGATAAAGTGATCAAAACGTATGGCTTCGTTAAGAATGGAGAAGAATCCTATATTTATAAATGGACAACTAGTCCAGTAGTGGTATTCCATATTTTGTATATGGATGACATTCTCTTAATCAGGAATGACATCCCTGCACTACAAGGAATAAAAGTCAGGATGTCATCATAATTCTCTATGAAGGACTTGGGTGAAGCATCCTACATCCTAGGGATGAAGATTTATAGGGGTAGATCTAAAAGGATACTAGGTATATCCCAGTCCACGTACATAGAAACTGTGCCAAAGAGGTTCAGCATGGAGAATTTCAAAAAGGACTATCTTTCGATAGGCCAAGAAATTTCTCTCTCTAAGAAGGATTGTCTACAACTCTTGAAGAGAGAGAGCATATGAGTAGAATTCCGTATGCTTTGGCGGTAGGGTCTATTATGTATGCATTGACATGTACGAGACTAGAGGTGGCATACACACTAGGTGTAGTGAGTAGATACCAGTCTGATCCTAGAGAAAATTACTGAAAGGTGGTTAAAACCATCCTTGAGTATTTGAGAAATACTAAAAACCAATGGTTGGTATATGGTGAGTCAGATCTAAAGCTTATTGGGTTTACAGACTCCAGCTTTCAATCTAACCATAATGATAGTAAAAGTATGTCGGGATATATCTTTACTCTAAATAGTGGAGCCATCTATTGAAAAAGTTTTAAGTAGCATATAGTGGCTGACTCTGTTTGCGAAGCAGAGTACAAGGCAGCATCAGATACAGTAAAAAAAGTTGTATGTTTAAGGAAGTTCATCATCGAGCTTGAAGTAGCAACCTCCATTGATGGTCCAGTCCTGCTCTACCACGACAGCACTAGCACCGTAGCTCAAGCAAAGAAACCGATGGCACACCAGCGGACAAAGCACATTCTACGCTACTTTCATTTGGTCCGTGAGATCATGGATTGTGGTGACGTCGACCTTCAGAAGATCGATGGAAAGGAGAACCTAGCTTACCCCTTCACTAAAGCCTTGGCAATCTAAAAGTTCGACAATCATAAGTCGAAGATGGATATTAGATACTATGCCAAGTGGCTTTAGGACAAATGGGAGTTATTGAAAATTATATTCCAAAGTCAATTATCAGCCTATTGATGGTTGAGATATTGTAATTAATTTATTAATTAATAAAAAATATTTTGGCATCTTTTTTTATTACAAATTTACATCTTCTAATAAACTCCATTATTGTAATGAAGTCCATAGGACTATTTAGTTTTGATAAAAAGAGGATTTATCGATTATTCCTTAAATTTGTTCACGACCAAATCATAAGCTGTTAATTAGGATGACAGCATCTATTGAGCATAGATCGCTATATGCCATATAGGTTGGTTGTCCTCTTAACCAAAGAGTGTAGAGATACTGGTATGGCATACAGATGTAATGTATGGATACATCATCATTGAACGTGACCAATGTCAGAGCATTCTGTTGTCGAGAATGTCTCTGATGGGATATAGGTATAAGTATCCCTTAGACTTGAGATCGTCTTAGTGACTTACAAGCAACTCACTGTGCTTTGGTATGGGACTAACTAACTTTCTAATTCAGTAACAAAAGGCTTCTGGGCATAGTCAAGTACTTGCGATGTTGGAGTGTGATCAAGATGGAATTGACCACTCTAAGAGTTGGAGAAGAATGTATCACTATATTTCAATATAGCAAAACCTTAGCCAGGATAATCTATCAGATGGATTTAATATTTTGAAATATAATATGGACAACTTGATCAAAGTTGATAGTCGAACTCTGAGGTGTCCAACGAGCATTATGGTCAAGGGGATTAATTATATGGAAACTATATTGGCATGGGTTCTAAGGATGGCGTTCTACACCTTTCAACCTATCCAACCATCGGATATTATTACTAGATGGTCATTTTGTTTGGTACAAAAATTTATTTCTATGCTATCGACTTAGGTTTGGACCTATGAGGTCATATACATTAGAGTTCATATTCCGATCGAATGGTCGATCAGTGATTTAGAATCATTTTAGGGTTAAACAATCAATATGATTGGTGTTTAACCTAGTGCAACTATTGCAGGAGAATCGTTTAGCAATTCAATTGCTAATTAGCATAATTTGATTAAGCTAGTAGGCTGAGATTAAGTCTAATTAAATATTATTTAATTACATTTGGTATGAGCTTGATTAGATCAAATCCAATTGGTTTGTTGGATAAGTCAAGTGCAAGGAAGAACTAATCCTAGTCTAACTAGAAATCGGGTTAACCCAATTTTTTAATTTAATCAAAAAATTAAATTAGAATTAAATCTAATTTAATCTAGTCTTTAAATGAGTTAGGATCTTATTTAATTGGGTTGGATTACTCTTGTTTCCATTTAGTTAAAAGATCTTGTTTGACCAAGTCAAAATAGGAGTTCTAGTGTGACTAGGACTCCCTATTCCTTGCGCCACCTAATCCTCATGCCCCACCCTTTTCTCTTTATATTTTTATGTGAATAATCTCCATGCCCAAGGTTTTTCATGCCTTCCTTCTCTATTTTTTTTTCTTATATGGAAGTTTGTTGGAAGACCAAGTCAAAAGGAGAATTAGTTTTGCTTAAGGATTCTATGAGATAGAATCCTTGTCAACCAAAACTCAAACCATAAGTGTGCCGACCCATCCTTCTTTATTTTTTTTGTCTTTTATGGTAAAGGAGGACATTTTTTGTGCACACCTCTTTTTGGTCCATGGTAGAAAAAAGGTGGGGGTGCCCTAACAACTTTCCTTATTTGGTCCTTCCTAGTCTAGGTTTTTGATCTAAATTCAACTCTACATATCTCTTTAGTTAAAGAGAATTTTTAGCTAATTTTTTTGTGAACTATAGACACTTGAGTGGCCTATTAGGTGTAGAAAAATAAAAGAAAAATTCATCTGGGTCATAGAGATATTGAAAACATAAATCAGGATGTCTAGAAAAAGAACAAAGAAGAAGAAGAGGGTCTTCTTCTAGGGTTTTTGTTTTAGATCTCTTCATCCTTTTTGTGAGCTTTTGAGAGGAGTCTCAGCATCACAAATCTTTCTCTTTTCTTCTGATATTTTGGAGTATCTATGTTTCAAAGAAGGAAGCATTAGATCAACCATCGAAGAGAGATCAGTACAGTGCTAGTATACTGTGCTGATTTTCTGCATCAGAATCTCTGATCGTGTTCGTGGGCTCATGTGGACGACTCCTAGAGGCCGGACATATGTGCAGCTCGTGACTTCATCCTCAAGCTTGGATCAGCAAGTTAGAACATCTAACTTGCTCAGATAATAGATCTGATCTATTAACTTCATACCTGCATTTGATGTAGTGTAGATATAGGTTGATTTGATCAACCTTTTCTTTCTTGCTTAATTTTAATTTCTGATTTAATATCATGCCTTGATCATGTAATAGATCTAAGATCTTGGTATTTACATATTTATTTAAATAAATATTTAATTTATTTAATTCTTTTGCTGTATGATCTTGAAAAAATTTTAAGATCTACCCATGAAACCCTAGATCTAATTCCTTTAAAATTCTACATGCCCATAAAACCATGCATTTTATGGATCACACAAACAAGAGGGGCATGTAAGAGAGGTTTAGATCAAGTGGTTATCCATTCAATTCAAATCCCATTTGAATTGAATTTGTAACTAGATAAAACTAATCCAAAAGGGGTGTGAGAAGGGAAAATGCACGCCCTCCCCAGCATGTAAAAACTCATGAGAAACCTCTTTCTCATGGAGATAAGATGGTGCAAATATTGGTAATGTGGTGCAAAGGAAGACTAGTCAAACTAGTCTTAATGTTTGTCATCTAATTGAACCATTCCAATCCAAATTGGTTTGGCCCAATTAGAACAGATTAAACCCAACTTCTTTAGGCTTAATTAGGCTTAGTCAAATCCTAATCAAATTAGATATTAATCAAGCCAAACTCCTGATCAAATTAGAGATTAAACCTTCTAGATGATTAGATCATCTTATTATTGGAAATTGTCTCAAAGTCAATCATCAGCCTATTGACGGTTGAGCTATTTTATAATTATAATTGATTTATTAATTAACAAAAATATTTTGGCATCTTTTTTCATCATAAGTTTACATTTTATAATGAACTTTATTATTGTGATGAAATTCTTAGGACTATTTAGTTTCGATAAAGAGAGGATTTATCGGTTAGTCCTTAAATTTATTCACGACCAAATGATAGACTGTTAATTAGAATGACAGTTCTATTGAGCATAGGTCGCTATATGCCATATAGATTGGTTGTCCTCTTAACCAAGATATATAGAGACACTGGTATGGTATACAGATGAGATGTATGGATACATTATCATTAAACATGACCAATTCTAGAGCATTCTGCTGTCGAGAATGTCTCTAATGGGATATAGGTATAAGTATCCCTTAGACCTGAGATCACCTCAGTGACTTGCAAGCAACTCACTGTGCTTTGGTATTGAACTAACTGAATTTCTAATTCAATAATGGAAGGCTTCTGGGCATAGTCAAGTACTTGTAAATTCGATGTGTGATTAAGATGTAATTGACCACTCCAAGAGTTGGAGAAGAATGTATCACTGTATTTCAATATAGCAAAATCTTAGTCAGCATAATCCATCAGATGGATTTGATATTTTGAAATACAATGTGGACAAAATGATCAGAGTTGATAGTTAAACTCTGAGGTATCCTACAAGCATTGTGGTCAAGGGGATGAATTATATGGAAACTATATCCACAAGGGTTCTATACCTTCGACCTATCCAACCGTTGGATATCATTGCTAGATGGTCACTTCGATTGGTTTAGAAATTTATTTCTATGCTACCAACTTAGGTTCAGATCTATGAGCTCACACACATTAAAACTTATGATCTGATCAGATGGTTGATCAATGAGTAATAATCATTCTAGGGTTAAACAATCAATACGATTGGTATTTAACCTGGTGCAAGTATTGTAGGAGGATAGATTAGCAATTGGATTGCTAATTAGCTTAATTTGATTAAGCCAATAGGTTGAGATTATGTCTAATTAAATATAATTTAATTAGATTTAGTTTGAGCTTGATTGGATCAAGTTCAATTGGTTAATTGGATAAGCCAAGTACATGGAAGAACTAGTCCTAGTCTAACTAGGACTCGGATTAACATAATTTTTTAATTTGATTAGAAAAAAATTAAAATTAAATCTAATTAAATCTAATTTAATTAAGACCTTAAATAGATTAGGATATTATTTAATTAGGTTAGTTTAATCTTGATTTTATTTAGTTAAAAGATCTTGTTTGACCAAGTCAAAATGGGAGTCCTAGTGTGAATAGGACTCCCTATCTCCTTGCGCCACCATGGTCCCAATGCCCTCCATACCTATTTTTTATATATTTTTCATGAAAAATTCCTTTCTTCTTAATTTCTATGCCCCATCTCTCCCTTTAAGTCATATTTGAATGTTAGGTGGAAGACCAAGTCAAACGAGGATTTGGTTTTGCTTAGGATTCTATGAGATAGAATCCTTGTTGACCAATACATCTTTCCTTGAGTGCCGCTCCCTCTATTAATTAATTCTTCTCTTATTCCATAAAAATAATCTCTTTTTTTATGTGCCCTACCTTACTGGTCCACGTCAAAAATTATGGAGGAGGCACCCCAACAACTTCCCATGTTTGGATATTCCTTGTCTAGGAATTTGACCTATCTTGGACTCTTCTTTTATTCTATTTATTGGATAAATTTTGTTTTGATTTTTTCATACAATATAAAGCCTTGAGAGAGGTTTGGGGTATGTAAAAATCAGAGGAAGAGGGTCCTTGGGAATGGGGGTTCCATAGGCACCAAACTAGGTATCGAGGTGAGAGAAAAGAGAAGAAGAAGAGGGTCTTCTTCTACGACTGTTTTATTTTCAATCTCTTCTCCTTTCTTTTGAGTTTTTTTGAGAGAGTTTTAAATCAACAAACTTCTATCTTTCTTTTCATATTTTAGAGAGTTCAAATTTTGAAGAAGGGAGCATCGGATCGATCGTTGAAGAAGGATCAGCATAGTACTAGCATGCTGTGCTGATTTCTTGTATCAAACTTCAGATTAGAGATCGTAGGCTTGTGTGGATGACTCCTAGAGGCCGGACATCTATACGGCTCATGACTTCATCCTCAAGCCTGGATCGGCAAGTTAGAACATCTAAACTTGCTCAGGTAATAGATCTAATCTATAAACTTCATACCTGCATTGGATGTAGTGTAGATCCAGGTTGATTTGATCAACCTTTTTCTTTCTTATTTGATTTTAATTTTTAATTTAATATCATATCTTAATCATATAATTGATCTAAGATCTAAGTGTTTACATAATTATTTAAATAAATTTTAAATTTATTTAAGTCTTTCGCTATAAGATCTTGAAAAGTTTCAACATCAACCTGTGAAATGCTAGATCTAGTTCCTTCAATTAGTATCAAAGTAAGATTCTTATTACATGATTTTTATACATGTCGAGATTATTTCTTAGATTAGATCTAATTTATAATCTAATTATTAAATTTAAAATAAAAAAATAAAATATTTTAGATTGCACGGACTGTCAAAAGGTTGTCCTATTGTAAGATTTATCCCTTAGAATGAATAGGTTGTCCTAGTATGTGCTGATCTAAAATATTGATCATAAAATTTTGGATTAGATCTAAAAGATTTTATAATCTGATTAAAAATATTTTAACTTAATTTTAATCATCATAAATATATTAGATTTGATCTAGAGAGATTTATGTTGATTATTATTGAAACTATTTTAATTGCACGAACCTGTTTAGATTAGATCTAAAGTAGTTTTATGTTTATTTTACTTGCATATTGATTATGAATCAAATATGCAATTTGGTTGATAGAATAATGTTGTAAAAATATTTTATAAATATGAAAATCTTTTTTGAAAAGCTGAACCCCAACCCTCAGTCCAAAACTTAATTGAGAATTAAGAAGTTGATTGATTAGGATCTAGGTGAAGGAAAATCTGGATTTTTCGGATCAGAATCGTTCAGATCTGATCGAATCAAGAGATATATTTTAAATTTTTTTTTCTTTGATCCTAATTAGATCTACAATATTTTAAATTTGATCCTTATTATTGTAATAATAAAAATAAAATCTAAATAAATTTAATTTAATTTAATTTACCTTGATGTAGGGTAATCCTATTACCCATTATTGATCCTATAAGCAGCGGAAGGTTCTGGATCTAGCCACGCAAGTGCCTGACCTCTACCGATATCCACTTAGGCTGGATCTAGAAATCCTCTTCTTCTCTATCATGTCTCCAAAAATTAGATCTGGATCTGATCTGGAGGATCTTCAAAACACCTTTTGAAGATCAGTAGTTGTCCTTTGCAATAGTGCAGCCTTCTAGCTTTTTGTCGCCTTTCTCTCGCCTAGATTGCACCAACTTGGATCCAAATTCCTTTTGGATGTGGAGAGGAGAGGGAGAAGTAGAACATGGCATAGAGGGGGAAGAGGGAAGAAGCCTTGGGGCGTCAAGAACTCTTTTCTCAAATTTCAGATATTCTTTAAGTTGGGCGTAGGATCTTATTTATAGACTAAGTGTGATCCAACTCCTCTTCTTCCTAACCAATCACAATCCTTTATGAAATTAGATCTAAATCTGATTGGTGGAAATAGAGTCCCTTGGATTCCTCCTTAGATTGCACCTAAGACTAGTCAAACTTGGTCCTTAGATGGCACCTAAGATCAGTCAAACTTGGTTCTTAGGAGAACTCTAATCGGAATCCAAAAAGGAGATGGAGTCCCTATCCAACAGGGACTCCTAGGCGCCTCCAGCTTCGGCACACGCCAAAGGTGGCATGCGCCCTCCTCCTTGCCATGTTCTGATAGGGGGACAGGCCCCCACCAGCTCTCCAATAGGTGCATGACACATGGATAGAAGTCAAAGTATCAATGGTCAACATTTGACCAGTCAAAGGTCAACTTTTGACCAAAGTCAAAGGACGAGAAATGGTAGGTGACCAAAAATGGCAGGTATTGTCTTACAAAAGAAGACAACCCTTTTTTGATCTGGACAAGCTCCAGTCAGACAAAGTGAAGGCCTTTGATCGAGCACAAACTCCTTTGGCTCAGTCAGGATAGCTGTTTATGATAGCAAAAGAAGAACGTTAGGTTCAATCGAGTGCTAGCACGATTTCCTTAAACCTAATTGAATCTCATTCAGATCAATTGAACTGGATTAGTTTAATTGATGATCACTAGATTTAAGCCCTTATTTGTGTGACCCAGTTAGATTTAGTTCTGTATGGTAATGGGATATGTCATGATCTCTATATCATCGATCATGAAACTCCTTTCGATGGATCAAACTATTCTGATTCGAACAGCTAGAATGATCAATTATCTAAATCATTCTAATTGCTCCCAAAATCAACTAGTGACACCTAGCAATATATGGTGGCAACCCATCAGAGCTGAATGTGAATCTCTTTGTGCAGCTACCTGTATGATTAAGTTCTTCTATCTTGAGCTTTGATCAGATTAGGGTTAAGGTGAACTCGTCAAACCCTAGTCTTTATCATATGATGTAATCATTCGATTCAAGTCTGATGTGAAAACCTAAATAAAAACTCTTTCTATTATTTCACTCTGCCATGGCCATGGGCTTTTAGACTTGATTCTTATGATCATCATAGGGCTGCTACTCTACCACCGAGGTAGATAGATTCCATCTTGATGCAATCCAGTTCCTACAATGAACATGCTATAGCCAACATATACCTTAGGATTCCGTATGGCTAGGAGACCAAGTTATGGTGTAGTCAAACTATAACACCCTCAAGGTGAACTGTCGATGCACCTCAGGTCAAAGAATCAGACACACCACTACAACATCGAGTCAGTCATCGATGAGAAGGTAGACTTCCTAATGACTACTTTAGGTAGTCATGCTCAGTGCCCTCGTTCACTAATGAGTATCCGTACTCTCGCTCCGATGTCTCCACACCGTAGACTCAAGATTCATCTACTAAAGAGAAGAGATTGTACACCAACCTTCTAGATCAATCACCATCCTCGTGATGATCCTATGGTTAGGAGCATTTTATGAGTTAATAATGATTATTCATATCTTAAATTTTCAACTCTTGAAAATATGAATTATCATTACTATTAACTCAAAGGATGTATCATAGACACTAAATATACATATATGATAGAAAATAACCCATTTTATTTATTTTAGTCAAAATTATAATTTTGCCCGTAGAAGTGTATTACAAGTGTCAGCCAATTTTGGCTTCTAGGGCACATATATTTAACAGTAGGATTGTAAATTGAAGATCCTAAGATATAAATCATAACACATTAGGTTAAATGGGTTAGTGAATAAACTATTTTTCAAGAAAGATGGCATATCGACTTACAATCACATTGTGGTCTTCTAGAATGTAGAAATAGTATCCTAATGACTCTTTAGGATATCCTATGAATCGAGCTCTGAAGGACCTAAATTCTAACTTGTCGGCTTGTTGTCTTTTGACATGAGCTGGACAACCCCAAATTCTGAGATGACTCAGACTTGGTTTCTTACCATGCCATATCTCATACGGTGTGGTAGGAACGATCTAAGAGGGAACCCTATTCAGTAGATAAATTGAAGTTAACAATGAGCATCCCCAAAAAAAATCAGGAAGGTCTATGAAGCTCATCATGGATCGGACCATATCTAATAGGATCCGATTTCTCCGTTCTGAAATGCTATTGAGTTGAGGTGTTCCTGATGGAGTCCATTGAGAGACTATGCCATTATCCTTGAGAAAGTCTAGGAATACCCGGCTAAGGTATTCACCTCCTCAATCTGATCGAAGAACCTTAATGGGTTTTTCAGTTTATTTTTCTACTTCATATCTGAATTCTTTGAACTTTTCAAAAGCTTCAGACTTGTGTCTCATAAGATACACATACCCATACCTAGACAGATCATCGATAAAGATAATGAAGTGGACAAAATTATCTCTAGCCAGCACATCAAATGGGTCACACACATCAGTATGTACTAGGGCAAGGAGATCTGTGGCCCTCTCCCCATGTCCTACAAAAGGGAGTTTGGTCATTTTGCCTTGGAGACAAGATTCACAAGTTGGATGTGACTCAGAAGTCAATGGACTCAATAGCCCATTTTTCTCCAATTTGTTGATCCTATCTTCTACTATATGACCTAATCTCGGTGCCATAGATATCTGTCATTTGGACTATCCCGGTAGGTCGAAGTGTTTAGGCATTCACATTTGCTGCGAAAGTTGAACAAGTGTAGAACGGTATGCAATAGATGTAGCTGATAAAGATCTGTTATAAGAAAAACGCATTTGAATTTTGTATTCTTGTCCGATAAAGAATGTTACAATGGTCTCTTAAAGATGTAATTGCACATGCCTGGTCGTAGTGCTAAGCATGAAGATAGAAATCAAAATTGGCGGCTGCTAGGGGGTGGGGCGAGGGGGGGTATAAGTAATAGGTGTTTCGAAAAGACTAAGTCTAGACGCAGATTGGTATCGGAGTGAGGGTATGATTGTGTTTCGCACGCCGCACGGCGAGGCGAGGACTCTTGCCCATTACAAGACGGCGTGAGGGGTCGAGTGTCTCCACGCTTCAGGCCTGGCCGGCGGGTGATCTCAAGAGGCCGCTGCGTGGAAGTGGCATAGGAGTGGTGAGCACTTAGAACAAGAGGGTCCAAGCACCGCAAGGATGGCAGGAAGAAATCGGTAAGGGTTAGACTCGGAAATGGGTGGCGTACCTGCCGGGAGGGAGGCCTTCCTGTGTTTGTTCTTCAGGGGGTGCCGCAGGGGTAAGGTAGGGTGGGGGGCTAGGGTTTCGGTGGGGAGTCCTAGATGGGGCCATCGGGCTGTTGCAATGGGAGTACGTTCTGTTCGGAGCGATGCGGGGCCGGGTTTTCTTCGGCTCTGGGCCGTGCTTCTTCTGTTGGATCGCCGCGCGCCGCGGCCGCGATTGCTGACCGCGGTCTAGCTTGTTGTCAGCAGGAGGCTTGTTCTTTCGCCAGATAAAGCTTGTCTGTTGAAAGAGAGAGTCCATTGCGCATAGTCAAGAAGCGCGGTGAGGGCGGTATGAGGGAACCTTTCAGTAGGAAGAGGGGTCTCGGGATGAGTGGACCGCAGGGGAGTATTGCATGTAGGATTGCGGCCGAGAGGAGTGTTGAGAGTTAGTATGGGTAGGTATGGGAATTGCGAGTGATGAGTTGGGCCCAGTATGGGCATCAGTCGCAGGGGGGACGATGTGGTGAAGTAGGAGGTAGTCACGGCTGGGAGAGGTGCCAAGGTCTGAGACTTGCACCCGAGTGTCTAGGATGATGTGCCCTAGGAGGTGAGAATGTGGGGCTGGAGCGCTTGTGAATACACTTCTAGGTGGGCAGAAGAGATGTATTAATGGTGTTGGACTAGAGAGCAGATAAATGGGGGTTATTTTCTATGCAGCATATGTGTGATTTAGTGTCTGATGATAGGATCCTTTAGAGTTAATTGGCGATGATGAGTTGATGAGTTTCAAGAGGTTGGGGAAAACGTGTTAAGACGATGAATTAGGGATGATTAGTTAACTTCGAGTATGAATTGCTGCCTGGCGAGTAGGCGTGCTCACGAAGGGATGGGGCTGAGGTGTGATCAGAAGGTTGGGTGTACCAAGATCGCCTCTTCGTTGTGAGTGGAGGGAGTTTGAGGTCTATGGTGTGGAGGACAGCCGCGAGGAGCGAGGGGTAGTATAGTCGGTTAGGAGGAGGAGAGGGCAGGGGGGGCTGAGCGGTGACCACCGTGGAGAGTGAGTGCGGGGAGTTAGAGGAGGGGTCTACCTTCTCGGAGATGACTGGAGCTGCGGAATGCGGGTGTGATAGTGTTCGGTGGTTCGTGGGTTGAGACCTGGAGGTGGGGCAGTCGAGGTAGTTCAGCTTTAAGGTGTAGTAGTTGACAGAGCGCATTCGTCGGGGTGTCCGTAGCGCAGTATGGGGAACACTGAGGTGTATGGTTGGCGGTATACATGGGTGTCGAGTTGTGAGAAGCTGGGATGGCGGGGCATGGATGGAAGTCTAGTTCTACCGTCGCGGGGGCGGGGTTGTGGGTTAGAGAAGCAGCCCTGATGATAATCGGTGGAGAGAGATCAATGTCGCGCAGAGAGGCCAGGCCGATTGGGGTGCGAGAGTGGAAATGGAATTAGAAGAGGAGTTTGCTATGTTGGGATTTGTCGCATTGGACTCTAGAGGTCGGGGTGATTAGGGGTATGCGTATACAGAGAACTAGGGGGGGTTTGACGGGTTCACCTAAAGCCCGTGATATGCTGAGTGCGGGAGGCTCGGAGGAGTGAGGAAGAACTAATGCGACACAGAGAGGCTGCACCGAGAGAGTGCGCGACAGTTCAGGTTCTGGGATGTGGGTTGCCGAGCGCAGGGGTGATGGAGGTGGCTAGTTGGGGGTGTGTTCATAGTGGGATGTGTTGGGAAGCAATTAGGAATGGGATTTGAGAGTGATCGCAGATCGATTCGCTGCTGTGGTCGAATCAGGAAGAGTTCTGATCCATCGCGAAAGGAGAGGTTTCATGGATGTGCGATGGAGTGAGAGATCATGACAGGTATCCCAGTGGTAGGGCAGTATAACTGGGAAACCTAACGTGGGATCACACAAGACAAATGGGGTTTGGGAGAGTCTGGTGGGGATCATCATTGAACTGAGGGGTCGGTAGGTTCAATTGGTCTGAATGAGATTCAATTTAGGTTCAAGGGAAATCGCTGCTAGGCACGCTCGCGATTGAGAGAGCTAGACGGTTGTGCTTCGTGTTTGCTAGTGCATGAAATGAGAAGTGGTATTGCTGATGCTGAACTCAAGGAGAGTTAAGTTGCTCGCAGGTGTCAGGGAGGGGGGCGCGGTTCTATGATGGGTGTCTGACTGGAGGATGTCCAAGGTCAGGAAAAGTGGTTGTCTGTGATGTTTGGGTAGGAAAAGAGCATTACCTGCCGATTTTTGTGGTCACCTGCCAGTTCTTTTCGGTGTTGGAACTTTGGTCAGGGGAAGTTCTAGCCTGTTGACTGGGGCGGTCGAGAACAGAGTGTTGGACCGCGGGTATTAGGCGCAGCTTTGGACTTTTGGTTGACCACATGTCAGTGCGACCGAGTGGGAAGGAGCTGTGGGGCGTGTCGCTGGGGCCTGCCGAGAGGCTGGCTCGAGAGAGAGAGGGCGGGCACGCGCGCGGCTGGGGCGAGTGGTGCCCAGGTGTGGAGGGGCGGCGAGGAGTCGTGGGTGGACAATGACGTTCGCAGATGTGCGCTTTTTGGACTCGGCGAAATTAGGGAGTTCTGTCAGAGAATACAAGCTGGTGGTGAGTATCTTAGAGGGCGCACCCTCTAGGAGAGGAAATCGCAGGGGACTGCGTGGGGATTCCCAGTCAATCGAGGAGTTTAGATCGTGAGATGTTCAGAAGGGGGGTGTGGGGTGGTGATGGGGGGGGTGGGTTGGGAAGGAAAGACGGAGGATTGAAGTCGACAGCGTGAGTCGGTAGTGAGTAAGACGCCCCGTGGGCTGGGGGGTGTACCCAGAACGTCGGAGGGGTTTATATGAGATTGGGAGAGCTGAGGGAGTTTCGCGTACGGCGGGCCCAAGGGCTTGGGGGCTCGTCGCTCGCCCTGCTCGGGGCCGTTCTGCGCATGGCGCAGAGCCGAGCCTGCGTCCGGCTTGGCTCTCGGAGCGGTCCAAAAGAGGGAGTTTTGGGGGGAGTGTTGTGGTTAGTGGGCGGATTCAGGAGCAAGGATGAAAGGGCATCATAAGCGAAAGAAGGGCTGCGCGGGTGGTGTGCGCAAGGAGTGGGACCGCTTAAGTCTTCAGAAGGGAGTTTTGAAGATCCTGAGATGTGGGGATTTGTTGGAGGTGAATTAGAGAAGAAGAGAATCTCTCGCAAGGATTCCGAGCTGTGGAGGTGGGGAGTACTGGCGTAGGAGGGGCCAGGTGGCTTTGGCGGTGGCTTAGGTCCGAGAGACGCGTGTTCAGCTGTGCATACGAGATCAGATGGGAGGGCAGGGGGGGTCGGGGGGGGGGGGGTAAGGATAGAGGGTTAGCCCAGAATCAGGTAAATTAAATGTTGAGGTTAGACGTTATCGCTTAGTTTATGTTGTATTTCGCTGGGTAAGATAAGATTAAGTCAGCATCTGGAAGCAGTCCCAGATGGTTGAAAGATTAAAAAAAGGGAATTTGGTGAATCGGAGGGGGTGATAGGTCTCTTGGTGCTGGATGGCAGGAGTCTGAACGAGAGGGGGCGGATCGGAAATTCAGGCTCCTCTCCTTCAATGGTTCGCAGAGCGCATGGTTGTGCTAGAAAAGTGTGTAGAGATCTCGATTTTTAGAATTATTTTATCAAGAGAGAATTGATGTGGATTGCAGGAGATGGGTCAGGATGGGAGATGTGATCAGATCTAAAATCAAAAAGAATTAAGATTAAATGGATTAGGATTCTAAGATGTAGGAAGATGATGGGCATGACTGAGGCTTCTAGAAGTGAGAATAGGCTTCTATGGAAGAGTCTTTGTGGCATGGTTGTTTCAAGAGTTTGAATTGTGGAGTGGGTTGACGACATGAGGTGTAGATTCGAGGTTAGTTACTATTTTTTGATAGGTAGTAAGTGGGGTATAATAACGATCTAGAAGAATAGGCAATAAAGAGTGGTAGGATTTAGGATTGGTGAACATGATGTGGCGTATGGAGATGGTGATTGAGTGCACTGGGGTAAGCTAGGTTGTAGGGTGAATAAGTTCTACATAGTTATCGGGGTAGAGTTAGGGGTGTTATGTTTGGGTAGTAGTGCAATTTAATCGTAATTGTTCGAGGGATTAGTTATGAGGATGATGTAGGGATCTGGAGAAAAGCATAACATGGAGTTCGCATACATGGGAGATGGTATGCAAGGAATATGGCCGCGGGATGATTGAGATTGTACGTTTGTATGATGAGATATGGATGAGGTATATCTATACGTGGTTGGAGTGATTGAGATGTCGCGCTGATTTGAGAGACATTCGCTCGTTGCCGACCTAGTCGCTGCTAGGAACGTAAGGAACGGGGGGTTGGGGTTTGAAGGGACGCCGTCTCGTTCCGTATGTCGATGGGGGGGGGGTGATTCTTGGGGGTATGATGGGTGTGGGGGTGGTGAGGGGTGGGCTGCGTGGGGGGTGTTCGGTCCGTTAAGAGTGCAGAATCCAAACTGGTTGCTGTTCTACAAAACCCTAGGATCCTGGAAGACGCCGTAGGATTTATGTGTTGGGAGATATGTTTGGGGGGTGTGCGGAACCCTGACTAATCTAAGGGGGATTAATGGTGTATGAATGGGTTAATTAGAGTCTAGAAATGGAGGGATTTCAGATCTGAAGACAGTAGTGCGGATAATAGTGGGGGTGTCGGGGGGCGTTGGGGGGTGAGGCTATGTAGGAGTCTAGCGGTTGTAGTCGAAACCAGAATGGAGATTGGTTAGGAGGGGGAGAGTCAACAAGCTTGAAATTGATACGAGGGCCTGAGTAGGGATTAAGGGTCGTCGGGGGTGCAGGGATCGGGGAGGTTTCGGACGCGAGGTGCAAGCGAGGACTAGATTAGGGTGGCGGAGGAGGGTGTTGAGGGCGTGGAGTGGTTGTAGGCTAAGGGCCGCAATTGGGGGTGGAGGGCGTGGAGGATCAGAAGCAGTTGGGGTGGGGGGTGGCTAAGGTAGAGTTTTGGGCACAGTAGCGAGGCGACTGGGTTGTTAGGATGTAGAAGAGCTGTACTGGAACGCTTGAGAGTGGGTGTGGCTGTGGTACGGAGAGTTGAGAGTGGCATATTCCTGTCCAGGTGCGCGTGGGGCTTGGGAGCGTTACGCTGGCCATATCTTTGACACAGTGTCGTTAAGTTGAGTGGGTGCGGTCGGGAATTATTCGGAGGGCGTAACCGGTTGGCCAGCTAGGGGTAGTCATAATGTGTGTGATGACTGAGGCAAGTCGGTAGGGCTTAATGAGACCTGATCAAGTCATCCGCCTAAGAAAAGATTACGGTGGCGCGAGGGTCGTGGCCACTCGCATTGGTGATGTGCGGGGGGGCCGGCTTGCTAGATTGGTTATTCGTCGCGGGGTTGGGAGGTAGCAGGTGGGCTCATTGTGCAGGGGATGGGAAGATGCGAACGCGAGGTCTATTAGGGCAGGGATTGCTATGGGCTGGGGAGGAGAGCTTGGGCTGCGCAGATATGTGGTAGCGGGTTGAGGAGAGCTCGCGAATTTACGAGACCCAATCTAGGGGCTGAGAGATGTTGGGCGTGGGGTCGTGACTTAAGCTGACGAGGAGTGCGATCGAGATAGTGTGCCGGGGTAGTGGGGTTGGGGAATGTCATGGAGTTTAGAGGAGCCAGATTTTGGGAGCGGTGCACGCGGTGGGATGATTAGAGAGACAGTTGGAAGAAGGAGGTGTTTGGGCACGTCGATGTGGGGCTAACCGGATCAGCCGCAGATGAACGTGTGGAGGGTAGGGGTGGGGGATGGAGGGGGGGTCAGTAGTGGGAGTGAGGAGCCGACGCACCAGCTAAGAGAAGAGTATCGATTTGAATCCGTGGGATTTTCTGCCTGCAGGTCTCATGATGAGGAGGGGAGGGATTGGGATCGGCAGAGAGAGAGAGTAGGTGGATGGATGAATTGTGGGTGGTTTAGGAGAAGAGTAAGAATTTCGGTAAATATAAATTGCGGTAAGGTCAGAGGAGTTACGAATATCTACGGGTGAGAATTTTCTTTGGACGTGTCTGTGGAGGGAAGAAATGTTCTGGGGTGCCTACCCCTGGATGGTGGGACATGATCCGTGGGAGCAGGAGCGCGCACAGGTTGAGGAGGGGGCTGAGTGAGCCGAAGGGCCTAAGTTGAATAATAGATGTAGGCTCGAGGAACTTACAAGGAATTATTTGGGGGGATGGTTCTGGAGGGAGGTTGACCCATGTGTTGAGGGAACGGCAGGAATGCCGCCCAGCGATGTCCAGGGGGGCCGAGCGAGTCCAGGTCTGGGGTGTTGGAGACAGAGGAGGCGTCGTCGTGGAAGGAGAATGGCGAGTAGGGGGGGAGCGCGAAGGGGGGTGGGAATTAAACGGCGCGAGATTTGTACATGTTGGGCTGCGAGATGTGGCGAGTGGGAGCTGGCCAGCGGGGGCCAACATGGAGGGGGGTAGGTTTAAGGGACTGCAGTGCCAAATCGTTGCGTCACGCTGAGGGAGTGTTTGTGGTGGAACAGGGAGTGCACGGCAGCGCAGGTGTACAATCAGGCAGAGATGACTTTTTGAAGGGGGCTGAAGGGAGATGCGGTGGGGGGGGGGGGGGGTGGACGAGGTTCAGTCCAGTATCAGGGCGTGTGCTGACAAGTGGTAGTCGAAGGGAGCTGGAGAGGCTGGAGGGGGAAGCTGCGCGGGTGGGTGAAGTTGGGAGCTTGGGTCTGTGGCGAGGAGATGATATTATGCTGTGCAGGATCGCGGTTGAGGGGGAGTGCAGTGATGGGGGCGATTCATGGGGGTATGTGAGAGGCTGTACGGCGACATGCAGTACGGTTGTAGGAATTGCTTGGGGGCGATTAAGGATGAAAATGGGCGTGGGGGTTATCGGCTGAGGGCTGTGCGGTCATGTTGTTGTGGGGGGGGAGAGGAGGGGGTATTTGTTATGCTGTTGTGGAGGATTTGTTAAGGAGGGAGGGCGCAGGCGTTAGCTGATGGGAACGCGGAACTTGCTGGTCCAAGAAGAAGAAGTCGTCTGAAAAGGAAAACGAAGGTCGCTCGTGAGGAAGAGCAAAGAAGGGGGTGGAAGAGTCAAGAGGAGAGGAGAGAAGGGCAGGCGGAGCCGAAGAAGAAGAGGGCGCGGGGGAAGTCAAAGAAAAGTGTGTTCCGATTTCAGCGACGGACGCCATGGAAGTGGAGACGGTGCGTCGCAACTTACCTGGCCGCCCTGAAAGAGAACAAGAGAGAGGTGGCGCGGCTGGGAGGGGTATGCTGGGTTTATGAGTCTAACCGTTACGGGTGGTGCTTCTGGGCAGACGCAGTGGGTACTGACTTGTTGTCTATGTATGTCTATGACTGTCATGGTGAGTGCGTTTGAGTAGTAGCAGGAGGGGTTGGAGGGGGGTATGGAGATGAGTGAATCGCCGTAGCGCAATTTGTAATGTGTAAGCAAGAGAGTGGTGCGGAGTAGCGCGGTGGAAGCATACCTGTGGTCGGAGTGTACCATCGGGGGGTTTAGAGGGGCCTAGTGTTTGAGAAGGGGAACATAGTGTTTGTGCCTGCAGCTGGAGGCAGGATTTGGATGTTCGGGTGCGGATTGGGGCTTAGACGAAGGAAGGTTAGTGTGGAGGTCACCGATCGTTTAGGGGCCCGGTTGTGTACGATTCGTTTTGAAAGGGAAGGATAATTGCGAAGAAGAGGGGATAGTTTTCGGGGGCTTGGATGAGATGTCTTTATCAGGGCATACATATTTGAGGGTGGGGTGTAGGGGCCTGATGTGTTGAACCAGGTCGAGCGAGAAACTGGTGAATGGCTAAAGCGCGAGGCGCTAGAGGAGTGAGTCTGAGGATGATATGGGTGTCTATGCACCTTGGAGACTAGGTCAGGTATAGCAGAGAGATTGATCAACAATTGTGAGAGAAGAATGGGGCTAGAGTGAGTCGCGTTGGACTTTCGAGTGGGGATTTCGGCAAGGCTGTGTGGAATCTTGTGGTGGGGGTTTCGGGCAAAATGGATAGAACTGCCCGTGTTTGGTAGGACATGGGGGAGGAGTTGGGCCAGCAGAGTCTCGCGGTTGCGGGGCGCGGTGGAGGTAGGGGGGGTGGCAGCTTGATGTGTGCAGCCGCAGTTTAGTGTGGGGCCGTTAGAGAAAATTTGGGTAGGGTGTGCTGGGGTTACTTCGGGTTAGTCGCGGGTTGTAGCCGGAATGAGTCGGGTGTCTAGGCGTGGATGGGTATGTGGGTGGGATCTTATGAGAGAACAGTGGTGGAGAGCGTGGTGGAAAAGTTCGAAAAATTGCAGACATGAAGAGAAAAATAGAGTAGAAAGAAAGGCCCATGTAAGGGTGTTCTGGGGTCGCGATCAGGGGATCAAGGAAGGGAGAGGAAGCTTACTAGGGGGCGCGAAATTTCGGGCGTAGTACGTAGTTAAAGGAGGAAGTGGCGTGGAGGTCTTCAATGGGGACCAGAAGACACCTGGCAAGGGCTCAGACGGAGGGGGGGGTTTCAGAATGGAGAAGTCAACTCTATTGGAGTTATGTTCGAGTCGCATGATGAGCTTCAAGAGCCTTCCTGGAATGTTCGCCTTGGCACTGTGGGGGGGGGCGGGGGATTGTGGTGGACTTTTAATCGGTAGGTGTAGCTGGAGTCAGGGGGGTTGTCCTGGGCGCGTAGAAAGCGGAGGTTGGGGGGGCTCGACGCACAGCCGTCATGAAGAGGGGTATGGCATGGGCTAGAGAAAGTCAGAGGTGTCGTGGGGAGGTGGCATGGCTGGGCCAGGGAGGATTTGGGGTTGTGTGGTGGCGGAGTCGAGTGGGTCAAAGAAGGACAGAGCAAGGGGGGGATAAGGGTTAGAGTTGGGGGTAGTGGTCCTTTAGCTCGATCATAGGGAGTATCCTAAGAAGGAGTCGATTATGATTACCGCTATTTCTACGCATTCAGAGAGGCGGGGTAATAAGACCTAATGATTTGTGGGGGGGAGTCGACAGTGCCATCGTTTTCGTTGAAAAAGTGGGAGTTTATTCAAGAGACGCGCGGCGATTGGGGGAAAACAGAGTCCAAGGCTTGGATGAGAAGGTTGCATAAGTGGAACAGGGGGGCGCTAGGGGCGCGAGAGTGGGGAACTGTAATCAGGTTGTTTTTGAGCACAATGAAGTGGGAATACAGTACCGGGTCGTTCACCCTCGGGCGGGTAGTAATCGGAAAGAGGGTTTCCGCGAGATTCCCCCTGAAAGATAGCTTGGATGGGGGGGTATGTATTGTCGAGAGAGATGAGTAGAGGAAATGTTCCTCGTAGGGTGTATACTGTCTGGATGCGTCGTCAATAGAGGTCGTGCGACTCTTCTC
>QRFJ01003141.1:214834-281155 GCA_006176705.1 Cocos nucifera | reverse complement strand
CTGAAGAAAGGGCCGACCTTCTTGAAGGCGCCTGGGTTCTGCATGTGGATGGCTCATCCAACTCTAGCGGGGCCGGCGCAGGGCTGGTCCTGGTTAGCCCCGAGGGGATCGTCACCGAGTACGCATTGCGCTTCGAGTTTCCCACAACCAACAATGGGGCCGAGTATGAAGCGCTGATAGCCGGGCTGCAGATAGCCAGGGAATTGAAGGTGGGTCGGCTTCAAGTCTATAGCGATTCCCAGTTGGTGGTCGGTCAGGTCGGCGGCAGCTACGAGGCGCGGGAGGAAAGCATGGTGATGTACCTCGGGAAGGTGAAGAACTTAATACCAGCCTTCGACAGCTTCGACATTCGGCACATCCCAAGGACCGGGAATACAAGGGCCGACCTCCTCTCCAAGTTGGCCACCTCTGCCCCGGCCGAACTACCAAAAGAGGTGTTTCTGGAAACTCTGAAGTGCCCGACCACCGAGGAACCTCAGGCCGTCCTGCGGACGGACTTCGAGCCCAGCTGGATCGATCCGCTGATCGCCTACCTCGAAGAAGGGGTCCTCCCCCACGACCGGAGAGAAGCTCGGAAGCTCAGGAGTCAAGCCTCCCGCTACGTCTTGTACGAGGGCAGGTTATATAAGAGGTCGTACTCCCTCCCGTTGCTGAGGTGCCTCCGACCCTCTGAGGCCTGCATCGCGCTACAGGATGTCCACGAAGGACTCTGCGGAAGTCACGCGGGAGCCAGATCCCTATCGCAAAGACTACTTCGGCAAGGGTACTACTGGCCGACCCTACTTCGTGATTCCACGGAATACGTGAAGAGGTGTGACCGCTGCCAGAAGAACGCCAGCGTGCAAAGGCAGCCGGCGTCCGAACTCACTCCGCTCACTGCACCCTGGCCCTTCGCGCAGTGGGGGATGGACATCCTCGGCCCCTTCCCAACAGCGTCCGGACAACGGAAGTTCCTCCTGGTCGCGATCGACTACTTTACCAAGTGGGTCGAGGCGGAACCACTAGCGAAGATCACCGAGGCCAAGGTGCAGGACTTCGTCTGGAAGACGCTGATCTGCCGGTTCGGTCTGCCCCGAGCTCCTCATAACCGATAATGGGCGACAGTTCGCTGGAGCCCGGTTTGCCGAGTTCTGCGAAGGACTAAACGTCTCCCACCACTTCACATCGGTGGCTCATCCGCAAGCCAATGGGGAAGCCGAAGTGACCAATCGGACCCTGCTGCAAGGCCTCAAGACGAGGCTCGACAGGGCGAAAAGGGGCCTGGGTAGACGAACTCTACCACGTTCTCTGGGCATACCGAACAACGCAGAGGGTACCGACCGGCGAGACACCCTTCGCCTTGGCCTTCGGCACCGAGGCAGTCATCCCGATCGAGCTCAAACTCCCGTCTGCTCGAATCGTGGGCTTCAACGAGCAACTCAACTCCCAGGACCTCAGAACCAACCTCGACCTGCTGGAAGAAAAGGAGGGAGGCAGCCCGCATCCGAATGGCCGCCTACCAGCGGAAGGTGGCTCGGTATTACAATTCCAGAGTCAAAAGCAAGGCGTTCAGAGTTGGGGACTTAGTGCTCCGACGAGCAGCCGTCTCCCAGCCCCAGAATCAAGGGAAGCTCGTCCCAAATTGGGAAGGTCCGTACGAAGTGGTAGAGGTCATCCGACCTGGTACCTATCGCCTAAAGGAGCTCGGAGGACTAGCGCTTCCCCGACCTTGGAACTCAGAAAACCTGAGAATGTACTACCAGTAGTTTCCCTCAATAAAACCTTGTTGCTCGACACTATCGTTTCAGGGTCACTGGGAAAAAAGCGAGCGGAAATGCCCCCACAGCCGGCTAGGAACAGGAGGAGAACCTCGTCCTAGCGTGAGCAAAGTCAAAGGCCCCGTTCGCAAAGGACGGGATGGGGGGAGAAGCGAGGACGACGGTCCTCATGTGCCCCCACAGCCGGCTAGGAACAGGAGGAGAACCTCGTCCTAGCGTGAGCAAAGTCAAAGGCCCCGTCCACAAAGGACGGGATGGGGGGAGAAGCGAGGACGACGGTCCTCATGTGCCCCCACAGCCGGCTAGGAACAGGAGGAGAACCTCGTCCTAGCGTGAGCAAAGTCGAAAGGCCCCGTCCACAAAGGACGGGATGGGGGGAGAAGCGAGGACGACGGTCCTCATGTGCCCCCACAGCCGGCTAGGAACAGGAGGAGAACCTCGTCCTAGCGTGAGCAAAGTCGAAGGCCCCGTCCACAAAGGACGGGATGGGGGGAGAGGCGAGGACGACGGTCCTCATGTGCCCCCACAGCCGGCTAGGAACAGGAGGAGAACCTCGTCCTAGCGCGAGCAAAGTCGAAGGCCCCGTCCACAAAGGACGGGATGGGGGGAGAAGCGAGGACGACGGTCCTCATGTGCCCCCACAGCCGGCTAGGAACAGGAGGAGAACCTCGTCCTAGCGTGAGCAAAGTCAAAGGCCCCGTCCACCAAGGACGGGATGGGGGGAGAGACGAGGACGACGGTCCCCATGTGCCCCCATAGCCCGTTGGGAACAGGAGGAGAACCTCGTCCTAACGAGAGCAAAGTCAAGACCCCGTCCACCAAGGACGGGATGGGGGAGAAGCCGGACGATGGTCCGGATGTGCCCCACAGCCCGAGAAACAAGAGGAGAACCTCGTCCTAACGTGAGCAAGGTCCGAGGCCGAGCCCCAGAGTCTACGGCAAGCTTCACTGCAGAAGACGAGGTCTCCTTCAGACCTCGGCTTCACTTCGGTCAGCGTCAGCGGGAGGCGAGGTCTCCCCCAAGCGATCATAACCTTGAGCAAAAGAGGAGGTCTCCCCCGAATCGACTTCGGTTGATGAAGGCAATGTCAACTCCGACCCTGACCACGGGGGGCGACATGACTCCGGCCTCAACCGGCTCCCCCGAGCTTCAGCTGCGAACAAATGCGGAGCCTGGAAGAAGACTTCGGCAGTCGCCTGTTTTGGTACTCCCTTCCCTTCAATTTTTGAACTCGGGAGTGGGGGGGCTACTGTTGGGGATAAATCCCGCTCCTGCCGAAGCCCGGCCCGAACGCTCAGCCCAATGTAACCAGTAGCCGCTGAAGAGCTTCAGCGCCAGGCGCCAGGCCGAGCCCCTACCACGGCCGAACTGCCTAGAGGCCGAACTCCCCTGCGCCAAGGTCCGGGCCGAACTACCTAGCTGCCGAACTCCCCAGCGCAGGCCCGGGCCGAACTCCCACCGCCAGCCGAACTTCCCCTTCGGCCGAACTCCTTCGGACTTCCCACGGCCGAACTCCTTCGGACCGACTCCAAGCGGCCGAGCTTCAATGAAGTCCTCTCAGCGGCCGAACTCCTTCGGACCGACTCCAAGCGGGTGAGCTTCGAACTCCTCTCGCCAGGTCGGCCGAACTCCTAGCGCCGAACTCCCCAGCGCAGGCTCCGGGCCGAACTCCCACCGCCAGCCGAACTTCCCCTTCAGGCCGAACTCCTTCGGACTTCCCACGGCCGAACTCCTTCGGACCGACTCCAAGCGGCCGAGCTTCAATGAAGTCCTCTCAGCGGCCGAACTCCTTCGGACCGACTCCAAGCGACCCCCTTCGAAGGTCCGGGCCGAACTCCTAGCCCGAACTCCCCAGCGAGCTCGGGCCGAACTCCCCTTCGCCAAGTCCGGGCCGAACTCTAGCTGCCGAACTCCCCAGCGCAGCTCCGGGCCGAACTCCCACCGCCAGCCGAACTTCCCCTTCGGCCGAACTCCTTCGACTCCCACGGCCGAACTCCTTCGGACCGACTCCAAGCGGCCGAGCTTCAATGAAGTCCTCTCAGCGGCCGAACTCCTCAGCGGACGGGCTTTAGTAGAATCCCCAAGCGGTCGTCACTCAGGAGCCCGAACTCCTCAGCAATCGTCACTCAGGAGCCCGAACTCCTCAGCAGTCGTCACTTACGGCCCGAACTCCTCAGCAGTCGTCACTGGGCCGAACTCCTCAGCGGTCGCCCTCATCAAACTTCGGCCGACCGAGCTCCCACCGAACTCTCAAGTGTCCAAGCCTCAGCCCAAGTCCAACAGGCCGGCCGAACCCCAGACGGCCGAGGCCGCGGCTTCTCAGCAGCCGAACTCTTCTGCGGACGAGCCTTAGCTGCATACCTCTCGCCAGACGCCTATGGGAGCCGAACTCCCTCCTATCTTCCTCTTCAGGAGCCCGAACTCCTCCGAAATGGGCACACGACGAAGGCCTTCATCCCTTCATTCGGCAAGCTCTGCAACCATCACCATCAGTCAGTCCGCCGCACCACCAGTCAGTCCGCCGCGGGCGATAGCGACCCACTGTCAGGCGGCGATGGCTGTCACCCTCAATCCGCCGCACGCGGCACCAGTGAGACTGACTCCACCGAACCTCGAGCGGCCCGCCGGCACGTGGCTGCAGTTGTCACCATCAAGCTCCGCTATATCAAGGACCCTCCCGACACACTAAGAAAAAGCTCTCTGGACTCTTGACTCTCTAAGCTCTCCTCCACATCTCTAAGCTCTCCTCCACATCTCTAAGCTCCGGAACTCGTTCCGAGCACTCCATTACTGTTGGTCAGAAACTAACTTGACCGTCGGAGGGTCCTACCGGAGCCACCACCCCACCGGTTCCGGACGGGACTTCGTTTTGCAGGTCCCCGGCGGCGCCCAGCGGCCTCGATTGCGGCGACCTCCGGCGGCGACGGATTTCAGCACCAACAACTGGCTTGATGCTGCAGTTGTGTGTCAAGTTCTTTGATCTGAGGTGCATCGACAGTTCACCTTGAGTATGTTATACTTTGACTACACCATAACTTGGTCACCTAGCAATTTGGAACCCTGAGGTGTATGTTGGCTATAGCATGCTCATTGTAGGAACTAGATTGCATCAAGATAGGATCTATCAATCTCGATAATGGAGTAGTCCTATGATGATCATGAGATTGAGTCTTTAAGCCCATGGCCATGGCAAGTATGATATAACAAGAAAAGAATTTTCTATTAGGGTTTTACATCAGACTCAAATCAAATGATTTATTCATATGATGGATGTTGGGTTTTGATGAGTTTACCTTAAACCCTAATCTTGTCGAAACTCATGATAGTAGAATTGATTCACATAGATAGCTGCACTGAGAGGTTCACTTTCAATTCTAATGGATTGCCACTATATGCTACTAGGTATCATTGGTGGATTTTGTGAGCTATTAAAATGATCATGATGATCGATCATTCTAATTATATGAATCAAAAAAGTTTTGATCCATCGAAAGGTATTTTGATGATGTCAATAATAGAGATTATATCTCATTACCATACAGAATTGAACCTAACTAGATCACACACAAGGATTTGAGTATGGTTATCATCAATTGGATTGAGTCAGTTTAATTGATTTGGATTAGATTCGATTAAGTTCAAGAAAATCATGCTAGCACATGATTGAACCTAACATTCTCCTTTTGTAGTCTTTTTGGTTCGTCTCCGTCAAAATTCTGACTGAAACTTGTCCAGGTCAGAATAGAATTGTCTAAATTCATCAGATGATTTTAGGACAACACCTACCATTTTTGGTCATCTATCATTCTTAGTCACCTGCCTTTTCTATTGCACAACAGGGTCAAAGGTTGATCCTATTGCAAGAAAGAAGGGATCAGGGGTGCATGCCCCCTAGAGCTTTTCTAGGGCATGTGCCCCCACTTGTTGGTATGGCATGGAGAGGGCACACATATCTAAGAGAGGGCGCACATCTATTAGATATGTGTGCCCCAGAAGCCAAAATTGGCTGACACTTGTAATACACTTCTAGGGGCAAAATTATAATTTTGACTATAAATAATAAAATGGATTAGTTTCTATCATATATGTGTATTTAGTGTTTGTGGTACATCTCTTGAGTTAATGGTAATGATAATTCTTATTTTCAAGAGTTAAAAATTTAAGATAAGAATTTTTATTATTAACTCATAAAATGCTCCTGATCGTAGGATCATCATGAGGATGGTGATTGATCTGGAAGGTTAGTGTACAATCACTTCTTTATAGTAGATGAGTCTTGAGTCTATGGTGTAGAGACACTGGAGTGAGAGTATAGGTACTCGTTAGAGAATGAGGGCACCGAGCGTGAGCACCTCGAGTAGTCATAAGGAAGTCTACCTTCTCATCGATGACTGACTCGAAGCTGCAGTGGTGAGTCTGATTCTTTGATCTGAGGTGCATCGACAGTTCACCTTGAGGGTGCATCGCCAATTTCTAATTTTTTGCCTTGCATTAGAAGGCTATGTAATTAGTTTTCTTAAGGACCATTATAATATTCTTTATAAAAAAATAAAATTACAAGTAGTTTCCTTATTAATGGTCTTTATCAATTACATGTTGATGTATCTATTTTTAATATCGAGCAAAATATGAATACCATAAAATGACCTAGGGATAGTCCAAATGGTAGGTATCTATGGCACCTAAGATTAGATCATATAGCTGAAGATAGGGTTAACAAATTGGAGAAAATTGAGCTATTGAGTTCGTTGACTTTCGAGTTATATCTAATTTATGAATCTTATCTTCATGGCAAAATGACTGAACTTCTTTTTGTAGGACATGGGAAAAGGGCCACGAATCTTCTTGCCCTAGTACATATTGATGTATGCAGCCCATTTGATGTACCGGCTAGAGGCAACTTTGTTTACTTTATAACCTTTACCGATGATTTATCTAGGTATGGGTATGTGTATCTTATGAGACATAAGTTTGAAGCTTTTGAAAAGTTCAAAGAATTCAGACATGAAGTAAAAAAGTAAACTAGAAAACCCATTAAGATTCTTTGATCAGATCGAGAAGGTGAATACCTTAGTCAAAAATTTTTGGACTATCTCAAGAAAAGTGGCATAGTCTCTCAATGGACTCCATCTGGAACACCTCTACTCAACGGGATTTTAGAATGGAGGAATCGAACCCTATTAGATATGGTCCGATCTATAATGGGCTTCACAGACCTTCCTGATTTTCTTTAGGGATACTGTTTGTTAACTGCAATATACTTATTGAATAGGGTTCTTTCTAAAACTATTCCTACCACACCGTATGAGATATGGCATGATAAGAAACCAAGTCTGAGTTATCTCAGAATTTGGTGTTGTCTGGCTCATGTCAAAAGATAACAAGCAGAAAAGTTAGACTTTAGGTCCTTCAGAGCTCGATTTATAGGATATCCTAAAGAGTTATTAGGATATTATTTCTATATTCCAGAAGATCATAATGTGATTCTGAGTCGACATGCCATCTTTCTTGAAAAATAGTTTATTTAAGATAGCGGCATTGAAAAGCAGATCAAGCTCGAAGAGAAAGTCTCACAAGAGCAATGAGCTAAGGACCAAATGGAACCAAATCAAGTTAAGCCAATCCATTCACTACCTCCTCCACCTCATAGATCGAAAAGAGTTTTCCATCCCTTTGAGAGGTACTTAGGTACTATTTCAGAGGAAGTAGAGAAAATGTTCCTCGTAGGTAATGGGGTTCATGGTGATGATCTCAAAATCTATAACAAGGCGATATCGGATATCGACTTCGAGAAATGGTTAGAGGCAATGAAGTCAGAAATTGACTCGATGCACTCAAACCAAGTCTGAACCTTGGTAGATCCACCAGAAGGTATAGTACCTATTGGGTGTAAATAGATCTACAAGAGAAAGATTGGTGCAGATGGGAATATGGAGACATTCAAGGCTAGATTAGTGGCAAAAGATTATAGTCAACAGAAGGCAGTGACTATCAGGATACCTTTTCATCAGTAGCTATGCTAAAATTCATTTGCACATTGCTTGCTATTGCAGCCTATTTTGATTATGAAATATGGCACATGATATGAAAACGACATTCTTAAATGGATATCTTGAGAAAAATATCTATATGGAACAGCCGCTAGGTTTCACATCCGATGATAATGATCACAAAGTATGTAAGCTGCAAAGATTCATATATGGACTTAAGCAAGCATCTCGGAGCTGGAATACTCATTTTAATGATGTGATCAATTATTTGATTTCATCAAGAATGAGGAGGAGCTATATGTCTTCAAAAAGGTCAGTAGGAGCACTGTTGTCTTTCTCATATTGTATGTGGATGACATCCTCCTTATTGAAAATGATATACTCATGTTGACCACAGTTAAAATATGGTTATCTAAAGAATTCTCTGTGAAAGACCTAGGAGAAGCATTCTTTATTCTGGGAATTAAGGTCTATAGAGATTGACCAAATAGGATGCTAGGACTTTCACAAAAAATGTACATAGAGGAAGTGCTAAAGAAGTTTAGCATGAAAAACTCTAAGAGGGGTTTAGTACCCTTCAGGCATGGCATTCATGTTTCCAAGAAGATGTGCCCTAATATACCTGAGGAAATAGAATGCATGAGCAAGATCCCTTATGCTTCAGCAATAGGGAGCCTCATGTATGTCATGTTATGTACACGACCTGATATAGCCCATGCTGTGAGTGTCACGAGCAGATATCAGTCGAATCTAGGTGAAAAATACTGGATTTCTGTGAAATGTATCCTTAAGTACATGAGAAGAACTAAGGATATGTTGTTGGTCTTTGGTAATGGAGAACTCCAAGTTCAGAGGTATACAAACTCAAATTTTATGTCCGATGTAGATGATCGAAAGTCGACATCTGAAAGTCTATTTGTGTGCAATGATGGAGCTGTCAGTTAAAAAAGTTCTAAACAGACAATAATAGCAGATTCCACCATGAAAGCAGAATACATCGCTGCATTAGAAGCTGCAAAAGAGGCATTTTGGTATAAGAAGTTTGCCACAGAAATCGAAGTGATGCCATCAGATGCCATTCCTCTGTATTGTGACAATAATGGTGCCATAGCCCTTGCTAAGGAGCTGACGTCTCACCAAAAATTCAAGCACATCGAGCGGTGATACCACCTCATCCTCGATTACCTCAAGAAGGGTTACGTTGAGGTCAAGAGAGTCGACTCTGCAGACAATGCGGTGGACCCACTTACAAAGCTCCTGGGCTAGCAAAACATCAAAGCCTACCTTGAGAAGATGGGACTTAGATTTGTAGCCAATTGGCTTTAGGTTAAGTGGGAGTTTGTTAGATATGTGTGTCCTAGAAGTCAGAATTGACTGACACTTGTAATACACTTCTAGGGGCAAAATTATAATTTTGACTATAAATAATAAAATGGATTATTTTTTATCATATATGTGTATTTAGTGTCTATGATACATCCCTTAAGTTAATGGTAATGATAATTCTTATTTTCTAGAGTTGAAAATTTAAGACAAGAATTTTCATTATTAACTCATAAAATGCTCCTGATCGTAGGATCATCTGAGGATGGTGATTGATCCGAAAGGTTAGTGTACAATCGCTTCTTTATAGTAGATGAGTCTTGAGTCTATGGTGTAGAGACATCAAAGTGAGAGTACAGGTACTCGTTAGAGAATGAGGGCACCGAGCGTGACCACCTCGATTAGTCATAAGAAAGTCTATCCTCTCGTCGATGACTGACTCGAAGCTACAGTGGTATATCTGGTTCTTTGACCTGAGGTGCATCGATAGTTCACCTTGTGGGTGTTATAGTTTGACTACACCATGACTCGGTCTCCTAGCCATTCGAAATCCTGAGGTGTATGTTGTCTATAGCATGTTCATTGTAGGAATTGGATTGCACCAAGATGGAATGAATTGGATTGCACTAAGATGGAATCTATCTACCTCGGTGGATGAGGAGCAGCACTATGATGATCATGAGAATCAAGTCCATAAGCCCATGGCCATGGTAGAGTGAAATAATAGAAAGAGTTTCTATTAAGATTTTCACATCGAACTTGAATCGAATGATTAAATCATATAATAGGAATTAGGGTTTGACGAGTTCACCTTAGCCCTAATCTGATCGAGGCTCAAGATAGAAGAACTTAATCACACAGGTAGCTACACCAAGAGGTTCATTTTTAGTTTTGATGGATTGCTAGCATATACTGCTAGGTGTCACTGGTGGATTTTGGGAGCAATTAGAATGATTTAGATGATCGATCATTTTAGTTGTCTGAATCAGAAGAGTTTTGATCCATCGAAAGGAGTTTCGATGATGTCGATGATGGAGATCACGACATATCCCATTACCATACAGAACTAAACCTAACTATGACACACAAACAAGGGTTTGGATCTGGATATCATCAATCGGACTAATCCAGTTTAATTGATTTGAATTAGATTCAATTAGGTTTACGAAAATCATGCTAGCACACGATTGAGCCTAACATTCTCTTTCTATTATCATTAGAAGTTGTCTCGACTAAGTCAAATAAGTTTGTGCTTACTCAAGTACCTTTACTTGATCTGACTGGAGCTTGTCCAGGTCAGAAAAGGATTATCTTAATTTATGAGATAAATTTGAGACAACACCTACCATTTTCCATCACCTGCTAATTCTTGTCCTTTGACTTTGGTCAAACATTGACCTTTGACCCTTGGACATCTACCCATGTGTCATGCACTTATTGAAGAGCAGATAGAGGCTTGTCCCCTCACTAGAATTTGGAAAGGAGGGGGCATATGCTTAGGATGGCGTGCACCCATGGATAGGGATGCCTAAAGTCCCATGTAGATGGGACTCCAGGTTGCTTCTGGGATTCAACTTAGGTGACCCTTACCTATAGACTTTGACCAGTCTTAGGTGCCATCTAAGAATGAATCAATGGGGCTCTCATCTGATTGGATTAGGTGATATCATCCTATCAATCAGATTTAGACATGATTGAATGAAGCAATGCGATTGGCTGGGATGATGCAGCACTGCATGGCGCAGCAGGGTCTATAAATAATCCCTGTCTGTGCCCAACTTTCATAGAGCTTTCTCCTAGCCATGCCCCAAGGATGCTCCTCTCCCTCCTCCATGCCATCTTCTGATCCTCTCTCTCCTCTCCATGCCTAAGGGATGTTGGGCTTCAGATTAGTGCGATTCAGGCTAGAAAATACTGACGAGAAAGGAAGATGGCAGCACTACTGCAGAGACGACAGTAAATCTTCGAAAGGAGTTTTGAAGATCCTCCAAATTAGATCCAGATCTAATTTTTGGAGATATGATAAAGAAGGAAAAGATCTCTAGATCTAGTCCAAGTAGATATCGGTAGAGGCCAGGCATTTGTGTGGCTAGATCCAGAACTTCAGACAATCAGCAGGATCATCAACGGATAATCGGATTACCCAGCATCAAGGTAACATTAATTTAGATTTAATTTAATTTAATTTTTTTATTCATCAGATCATAAAATCAAATCTGAAAAATGTCAGATCTAATTTAGATCTAAGAGAAAATTTTTGAAATATGCCTCTCTATCCAATCAGATTTGAACGAACCTGATCCAGAAAATTTAGGATTTTCCTTCAACATCCTCTTAGGTGTGCACCCAAAGTGGATAGGTTTTGACTTGGTCAAATTTTAGATTTGACCAATCAAAAAGTTTTGATAGAGATCAAACTCTAAGAGAGAAGGAAGAATCCATTGTGCACCAAACTTCCTTTCCTTCTCCCTACCTATTTTATGTGGCATTATATGGAATATTTGGGGTGGCAAATTTGATGTTGGTTGGCATGAAAAATTTGTCAAGAAATTAGAAACAAATTAAGTAATTGGTTGCTTGATTGAGTGGAACACCGAGGTGGTGCAGGGCTCTATTTAAGAGACCCTATGCCCTAGGGTTTCATATGCTCTATTCTCCACATCCTAAGTCCCCATAGGCAGCCATCCCCTCTTTCTCCATGCCCCTCCTCTTCTTCTTCTCGTTGCCCAAAGGTTGGGCCAAGGTTCCAAGAGAAGGTCCATAGAAATTGGCATGAAGGTTTCAAGGAAAGAGATGACATTCGTGAGACGAGCGTGCTACCTTCATCAGTTGATTCGAAGGCTTTACAAATTAGATTTAGATCTAATTTTTGGTGATCAAATCCAAAAGAAAAGCACCTTCAGATTCAGCCTGAGTGGATTCTGGTAGAGGCCAGGCACATGCGTAGCTTAATCCAGAACCCCGAGCTTCCATAGATCATTAGCAGGATAATCAAATTACCAAATTAGGTACAAAGTTCATATCTAATTTAATTTTTATTTTTAGATTTAATATTAGATTATTAAAATTAGATTGAAGAACTCTTTGATCTGATTAGACTCTATAGAAAAATTTTTAAAATATTTTCTATAGATTTGGTCAGATCTGACCGATCCTATGGTGGAAAAAGCATTTTTTCCTTCACATGGACCAACTACCCATCACACATCTGCACCTTAAAGAGTCTCTTCGACACTTCATAGTGCACTGCATGACTTTGCTCACCGTATAACTCTTATAGGTATGCCAATATTTGGCTAGCAATCTTCATGTCTTCATGTTGGTGCTGTAATTCATTCGACATCGAGGCCAACACGTAGCACCTAACTTTATTATCATCATCCAACTACTTCTCGTGAGATGCTCTCTGATTAGTAGTCAGACGGACTGGGAGAGAAGAAAGTTTCTGATCTAGGATATTGGTCAGCATTTTGGAACTCAAAATAATTTTTAAGTTTCATAGCCAATCCTTGAAATTAGATTCGGTCAATCGATTGGTCTCTAGTATTCTAGCTAGAGGGTTGGATGTAGATATTTTTCTATAGAGAGTCAAAGTTTTGAGTTAGATTTATAATTGACTTAATCAATTTATTTAGAAGTTTTATTTTTTAAATAAAATTTAGGCTCTCATTATTTTTTTGGATCCCTACACTTTCTTGGAAGAGACACAAAAATCTCTACAATCAAAGATTTTTAATGGATGGTGCGGTCCCACTGATTGGCTCACCATCTTACCTAACAGTTATTGCTGATGAGTCAGTCGATGAGTGGACAACTCTTGTCTATTGTTTCTCTAAATATGTTGCACTGAAGTTAGTCTCTAATTCATAAAGCTCACCATGCCCAAAATATTGCTGCACTCCTTAATTAAGTCAGACCCATCGTTTGCACAAACTGGATTATGATTGGGACCCTCACTATATTTGGAATATTAAGCCCAACCCATCATCCAATCCATAGTGTTGATGTAAAAAACTATTGGACATCAGAGTTTGCTAGAGGTGGAGACAATCTCACTGACGTGACCTACAAAATAGAGTCCAAACCAGAGATGGGTGGCTCCAACAGGACCCTCCGATGGTTAAGTCAACTTTCTGGCCAACAAGAATGGAGTACATAGGAGAATTAAAATAGAGAAGAGCTTAAGAGCTTAGAGAGAGAGCAACATATCTGGAGGATCTCTTATATAGATGGAGCCTGTAATAGAATGACAGTGACAATCATAATAGAATATTAGAAGGCCATTCGGACCACTTAGAATTTGTTATGGAGAGTGGACTGTCATTTATCGCAACTTGCTGATGATTGGATCTCATTTGTTGGAGTTCAGATAGAAGGTTGAAAGCTTTTGAGTTTGATGATTTTTCATTTATACTGACTATCATTGGAACTAAACGTCGGACTGATTGAGCTTCGAATGTCAGCCTTTGCATTGATGGTGGTAGGTTCACAACTGGGTTCTACGAAATTTCAGCTACCTTCAAGGTCGATTGAAAGTAGATAAGGACACTCTAATCTAGAAGGCTGGAGGTCAAAAAGGATGGCATGTTCTTTAATTAGGACTGCAGCTATGCTCTTTGGAGAAAGTTTAGCCAATACCCAAGGTTGGCCTAAAGTTAGGATAAAAGAGTATTGAGATTCATTGATTGCAGAATGACTATCGCTTATTCCGAATTAGAGATTGGACTCATATTAATGGCGAGGTCCTCTTGCTAACTCAAGTTCATCCATGTGAGATTCTTAGTGTGAGAGTGGCAAGATCTGCTATCTATAGAGTGGAGTAGAGAAATTTAGCCACCTTCAAGGTCAACCACTAGACAAGATCGTGAAGGAATTTCTAGTTTCTTTCGTAGGATCAATCTGATTGGATTAGATTTATAGCAAATTTTTTTAAAAAATTATCTAGATTTGATTAGATCTGAGAGTTCTTAAATCTAATTAGATTGATCTTATTATAAAAATAAAAATAGTGTTAACAATATCACCTATTTGGGTAAACTATTCAACCATAGTGATGATCTATCAGTGATCCAAAGTTCTGACTTGAGCCACGTACGTACCCAGCCTCTACCAATGTTCACTCGGGTTGGATCTAAATGTCTCCTCCTAGATCAGATCTCAAAAGATCAAATACAAAAACTTTCTAGTTTGCTTTCTATCAGATCTCCGATAGTAGCACGTCTGCCACACGAATTGAAATTGCTTCACTTGATCTTTGCACCTATAGGACCTTAACCTTTCCTTTCTATTTCACCCATCTCCTTGGATGTGGAGAAGAAGGAGAGGATCAAGAAGACTGGATGCAGAGATGGAGATAGGACTAGAGGTTGGGGATGGAGAAATTAGAATGCATAGGGGTCCTTTTATAGACCAACAAGGAGTCCTAGACTCCTAGGGCTTTGAGCAACCAAGTTTGCTTAAAGCTTTCAGGACTCCATCTGTAATCCCATGCCCTCAATCAGAACTCTTCTGATTTTGTCACCCAAAATAGGTGAATAAATGGCATAGATAATGGGAGATAAAAGAGAGTTGGCGTAAGGGTCCATCCTCCTAGAGTTTGATCTCATCAAAACTCAATCTTTCTTATCCATTAATGGTGCACGCCATAAGGGGGCATGCACCCTCATTCTTCATGCACAAATCCTTTTGGGAAGTGCACCAAGTGCACCCTCAGGTAAATTCTAGGGGGCGAATATCTCCTCCCTTCTTTCCTACAAAGACTGGGTCAAAAGACTCTTGTCCTAATTTCCATCCCATGGCTTTAGAACAAACCCTAATCTAGTTAGGACAAGCCCTTATCTCATCAGTACAAGCTCTATTTTGACAAAGACAAGATTCAGTCAGACTAGGATAAGACCATACAGGATTTTTAGATGAACCAAATCAAACTTGACTCTATCGAGATGAATGAAAAAATCCATAGAAGGAGAAAGTCAGGTCCAATCATGTGTTAGCACGATTTTCTTGAACATGATTGGATCTAATCCAAATCAACCAAACTAAGTTGATTCAATTAATGACATCCAAACACAAATCCTTATTTGTGTGATCTAGTTAGATTTCGTTCTATATGGTAATAGACATGTCGTGATCTCCATCATCAACATCATCAAAATATCTTTCGATAGACCAAAACTCTTCTAATTCATCTAATTAGAACATTGATCATCAAGACTGTTGGTGCAGAATCTGGTTGACATCAGATCGAGCTGGAGTTAGGAAAGATGAGGTCACCATCGGTGACTTGCAAAATAAAGTTCCATCCAAAGTCAGTGGTGGTGGCTCCGGTAGGACCCTCCGACAATCAAGTTAGCTCTTATGGCCAATAGAAATGGAGTGCTTGATATGAATTCGGTAGAGTTTTGGGAAGGAGAAGACAACTTAGAAAAAATGTATCTGTAGGGTCCCATTTTATAGATGGAACCTATTGTAACCGTTCGGTAGTGGGGTCACTTGTAGCAGATTGATAAATGACGGTCGTAACTATCCTGATAAATGATAGTCATAACCGTCCTAATAAATGACAATCATAAGCATCCAGTAGTGGGATTGCCTATAGGAATTCATCAGAAGGAGAAGTCTGGAATAAGTTTGGCTCCAGTAGGAATCCGACTGAAGGAGGGTCCGGAAGGAGTTTGGCTCCTATAGAAATCCGACTGAACGAGAAGTTCGGAAGGAGTTTGGCTCCTGTAGAAATCTGACTAAAGGAGGAGTTTGGAAGGAGTTCGGCCTCTTGAGGAATCCAACTGAAGGAGAGGTCCAGAAGGAGTTCGGCTTCTGGAGGAATCCATTTGAAGGAGACATCCGAAAGAAGTTCGGCTCTTGAAGAAATCTGACTAAGAAAGATGTCTGGAAGGAGTTCTGCTCCTAGAGAAATTTGATTGAAGAAGAAATTCAGGAGTTTGGCTCCTAGAGAAATTCGACTACTGAAGGAGTCCGGAAGGAGTTCGACTGTTGGAGGGGCCCGATTGATAGAGAAGCCTGGGAGTAGTTTGGCTAAGGTCTAAAAGAAGTTTGACCACTGGAGGAGTTTGGTTGGGTTTGGCCGCTGGAGGTGTTTGACTATTGAAAAAGTTCGGCCGCTGGAGGGGTTCGGCTGGGGTTCGACCGCTGGAGGAAGAATTTTTGTTCGAAGCTCTTATGTGATTACCTGTTGTATTAGGCAAAGCATCAGACTGGACTTCGATGGGAGCGGGATTTATCCCCAACAATAGTGCCCCCACTTTCGAGTTCAAAATTCGAAGGAAGGGAGTACAAAAAAGATGACTATCGAAATTCTTTTTTGGGCTTTGCACCAATTGAGGTTGAAGCTCGGGAGAGATCTTATCTTCTACCAAGGTTGAAGGAGATCTTATCTTCTATTGAGGTCGAAGCTCCTGAAAGCTCGGGGGAGATCTTATCTCCAGTCGAGATGAAAGGAGATCTTTGTTAGATATATGTGCCCTAGAAGCCAGAATTGACTGACACTTGTAATACACTTCTAGGGGCAAAATTATAATTTTGACTAATATCAATAAAATGGATTATTTTCTATCACATATGTGTATTTAGTGTCTGTGATACATCCTTTGAGTTAATGGTAATGATAATTCATATTTTCAAGAGTTGAAAATTTAAGACATGAATAATCATTATTAACTCATAAAATGCTCCCGACCATAGGATCATCACGAGGATGGTGATTGATCCGGAAGGTTGGTGTACAATCGCTTCTCTTTAGTAGATGAGTCTTGAGTCTACGGTGTGGAGACACCGGAGCGAGAGTACAGGTACTCGTTAGAGAACGAGGGCACTGAGCGTGACCACCTCGAGTAGTCATTAGGGAGTCTACCTTCTCGTCAATGACTGACTCGATGCTGCAGTAGTGTGTCTGGTTCTTTGACCTGAGGTGCATCGGCAGTTCACCTTGAGGGTGTTATAGTTTGACTACACCATTACTCGGTCTCCTAGCCATATGGAACCCTGAGGTGTATGTTGGCTATAGCATGTTCATTGTAGGAACTGGATTGCATCAAGATGGAATCTATCTACCTCGGTGGTAGAGGAGCAGCCCTATGATGATCATGAGAATCAAGTCTAGAAGCCCATGGCCATGGCAGAGTGAAATAATAGAAAGAGTTTCTATTTAGATTTTCACATTGGACTCGAATCGAATGATTACATCATATGACAGAGAACTAGGGTTTGACGAGTTCACCTTAACCCTAATCTGATCGGGGCTCAAGATAGAAGAACTTAATCACACAGGTAGCTGCACCAAGAGGTTCGCATTCAGCTCTGATGGGTTGCCACCATATACTGCTAGGTGTCACTGGTGGATTTTGGGAGCAATTAGAATGATTTAGATGATCGATCATTCTAGCTGTTCGAATCAGAAGAGTTCTGATCCATCGAAAGGAGTTTCGATGATGTCGATGATAGAGATCATGACATATCCCATTACCATACAGAACTGAACCTAACTGGGTCACACAAACAAGGGTTTGAATCTGGTGATCATCAATTGAACTGATCTAGTTCAATTGATCTGAATGAGATTCAATTAGGTTCAAGGAAAATCGTGCTAGCACTCGATTGAACCTAACGTTCTTCTTTTACTATCATAAATAAGTTGTCCTGACTGAGCCAAAGGAGTTTGTGCTCAATCAGAGGCCTTCATATGGTCTGACTGGAGGTTGTCCAAGTCAGAAAAGGTTGTCTTATTTTGTAAGACATTACCTGCCATTTTTGGTCACCTGCCATTTCTTGTTCTTTGACTTTGGTCAAAAGTCTACCTTTGACTGGTCAAATGTTGACCATTGACACTTTGACTTTTGACCACATGTCATGCACCTATTGGAGAGCTGGTGGGGGCCTGTCCCCCTGCCAGAACCTGGCAAGGAGAGGGCACGCCACCCTAGGCGTGTGCCCAAGTTGGAGGCGCCTAGGAGTCCTTGTTGGACAAGGGACTCCATCTCCTTTTTGGATTCCAATTAGAGTTCTCCTAAGAACCAACTTTGACTGGTCTTAGGCACCCTCTAAGGAGGAATCCAGGGGACTCTATTCCCACCAATCAGATTTAGATCTGATTTCACAAAGGGTTGTGATTGGTTGGGAAGAAGAGGAGTTGGATCACAGTTAGTCTATAAATAAGACCCTGCGCCCAACTCAGATTAAATGAGATTATTGAGAATCAAATTTCCCATGCCCCAAGGCTGCCTCTCCCTCTCCTTCCTCCATGCCAAACCACCTTCTCCCTCTCCTCTCCACGTCCAAAAGGAGTTTTGGACTTTGGTTGGTGCGATCCAGATCAAGAGAAAGGCGATCAAAAAGCAAGAAGGCTGCGCTGCTGCAAAGGACGACTGCTGATCTTCAAAAGGAGTTTTGAAGATCCTCCAGATCAGATCCAGATCTAATTTTTGGAGATGTGATAGAGAAGAAGAGGATCTCTAGATCTAGCCTGAGTGGATACCGGTAGAGGCCAGGCGCTTGCGTGGCTAGATCCAGAACCTTCCGCTGCATACAGGATCATCAACAGGGTAATAGGATTACCCAAATCAGGTAAATTAAATTTGATTTAATTTATCTTTATTTATTTTATTTATTAAAATAATAAGAATTAGATCTAAAATATCTCAGATCTGATTAGATCAAAGAAAAAAATTTTTTTAAAATATATCTCTTGATCTGATCAGATCTGAACGAACCTGGACCGGGAAAATCAGGATTTTCCCTTCAACTGGTATCAGAGCCATGGTTCTAAAAATTATTTAGATCTAATTTTAAATTTATTTTAATTAAAAAATAAGTGATTTTAGATGTCACATGAGATGTGATCAGATCTAAAATTAGAAAAAATTAAAATTAAATGAATTTGGATCTAAGATTAGAAGATATGCATGACTAGTTCTAGAAATAGAATAGTTCTATAGAATAGTCTTGCATGTTTTTGAATTTAATTTGATTAAATTATATTTTAGATCTATTTATTTACTATTTTTTGATATTATAATGGTTATAATAACATCTAAAAAATAGTAAATAAAAATTATTTAATTTTAAACATCATATGAGATATGATTGATGCATGTCTAGACTAGTTGTAGAATAGTTCTACATAATTGTCTAGATTAGAATTTATTTTGATTAAGATCAATTTAAATCTAATTTTTTAGATTATTATGAGATAATTTAGATCTGAAAAATATGCATGATTCGATACATGAGATGTATGCAAAATATGCCATGATTAGATCTAATTTGTATATGAGATATATGATATAGATCTAAAACTAGTTTTGTAGTATTGCATGTTCCTGATTAAGGCGTTCCTCTTGGCCGTCCGGTCATAAGAACGAAGAAGGGTTTAAAGGCCCTCTCTTCCATTCGATGGGGTGTTCTTATGATGTGTAGGGGTGCTGCGTGTTCGTCCTTAATCAGAAACCCAAAACTTACTTTCTGCAAAACCCTAGATCCTGAAACCCTAGGATTTATTGTGCATATTTTGTTTATGAACCCTACTTAATTAAGAATTAAGATTTATGGAATATTAATTAGGTCTAAAATTGAGAATTTCAGATCTAAGACATATTCATAATACTGGGTTCGGGCTTGGGTAGCTCAATTAGGTCTAAGCGGTTGATCAAACCGAATCAAGAGTTGGTTAGATGGGATCAACAATGCTTAAATTGACCAGCCTAATAGGATTAAGTCTGGGTCAAGATCGAGTCACGATCAAGCAAGACCTAATTAGGCTCAGAGGTTAGAGTCTGGATTGTAGGCTAACCCAATTGGTTCTGACTCAACAATTTGGTGTCTAAGGTAAGTTTGGCACATACGACCGACTGGTTTTTAATTGGAAGCTACTCGACCTGAATGCATTCTTGTACGAGTTAATGGCATATTCCTTCCACCGGTCTCACTTACCTGGCCATATCTGTTGACACAGTTCTGATCTGAGGTGGTCAATAATCCGAGCTAACCCATGCCACTAGGTTAGTCATAATTGTTATGACTAAGCCAAGTCTAGTTTAATGAGACCTGAATCAATTCTCCCTAAGAAAAGATTAAGTCTGAGGTCTTCCACCATTGTAGATGTGCGGGCCCTTCCCGGGGTTGATTGTTCTCGGCTGGATACAGTGGCTCAGTTGCACCGGGAAGATGCAACCATGTCTATTAGGCATTGGATGCTATGGGCTGGAGGATGAGTTGGGCTCAATATTTTGGATACGGTGAGAGACTCAATTAGGAACCCAGTCTATGCAAATGGTGGGTCTGACTTAACTAAGGAGTGGATCAATATTTTGGATACGGTGAGATTCATGAATTAGAGACCAAGTTTGGGTGCACCATGATTAGAGAATCATTGAACAAGAGTTGTTCACTCATTGGCTAACCCATCACCAATAACTGTTAGGTGAGGTGATGAGTCAGTTGGTGAGACCGCACCACCCACTAGAAATCATTAATCATGGAGATTTTTGCATCTCTACAGAGGGAGTGTAGGGATCCGAGAAAATAGTGGGAGCTAATTTGTTTAAAAATAAAATCCTAAATAAATTGGTCAAGTCAAAATTACAGTATCTAACTAGAATCTTTGACTCTCTACAGAAAAATGTCTGCGTCCAACCCATTGGCACGTATCCTGGACACACATAGACTGACTGGACCCAATTATAAAGATTGGCTCAGGAACTACAAAATTATTTTGGGTTCGAGAAGTTAACCCATGTTTTGGACCAGGACCCTCCCACCTTACCAGCCCGTCCATCTGTTGAACAGAGAGCGTCTCTGGAAAAATGGATAGACGAAGATAATAAGGCCAGATATTACATGTTGGGCTCGATGTCTGATGAGCTCCAGCGCCAACATGAAGATATCGGGACTGCTCGCCAAATGTTGGCTCACCTGCAGGAGATGTTTGGTGAACAGAGTCGCGCAGCCAAATATCAAGTCACGAAAATGACTTTTTAAGGCTAAGATGCGTGATGGGCAGTCAGTCCAAGATCACTGTCTGACAATGATCAAGGACATGGAAGAGCTTGAGAAGCTCGGTGTGAAGTTAGGACTTGGACCTGCAGAACGATATTATTCTGCAATCCTTGACTGATGCATATGGGCAATTCATCATGAATTACCACATGCATAAACTTCAAAATTCCTTGGCCGAATTAATGAATATGCTGGTTACCGCTGAGCTTTCTATGAAAGGTTCTAAAGGCTCAGTTCTTGCTATGGAACGGACTTCTTCCAAAAGAAAGTCTTATGGAAAGAAAAAGAAGTCTGTGAAAAAGCAAAAGGTGGAAGGATCAAAGAAGAAGAAGGCAGAAGCCGAAGAAAAAGGCCGATGTCAAAGGAAAGTATTTTCCATTGCAACAGCGACGGCCATTGGAAGCGGAACTGCCCTACTTACCTGGCCACCCTGAAGAACAAGAAGGAAGGTCCTTCTGGAGGTATGCTCGTTATTGAGTCTAACCTTACGGTTTCTTCTGCATCCAGTTGGGTGCTTGACTCTGGTTCTAGTGCTCATCTGTGCACTTCCATGCAGGGTCTTGAGGATAGCAGGAGGCTGAGGGATGGAGACATGATCCTACGCATCGGTAATGGAGCAAGAGTTGCTGCAGTAGCCGTGGGAACATACCCTCTTCGATTACCATCTGGTTTAGACTTAGTTTTGAAAGACTGTTATTATGTGCCTGCAGCTAGCAGGAATTTGATTTCTGTTTCATGCTTAGCACAAGAAGGTTATGTGATCACCTTCTTTAAGGACCATTGTAACATTCTTTATGAAAGAAATAAAATTGCAAATGGTTTCCTTATTAATGGTCTTTATCAGCTACATATTGATGTACCTATTCTAACTATCGAGCAAAACGTGAATGCCAAACGACCTAGGGATAGTCCAAACGACAGATATCTATGGCACCTGAGATTAGGTCATATAGCAGAAGATAGGATCAACAAATTGGAGAAAAATGGGCTATTGAGTCCATTGACTTCCGAGTCATATCCAACTTGTGAATCTTGTCTTCAAGGCAAAATGACTAAACTCCCTTTTGTTGGACATGGGGAGAGGGCCACAGATCTCCTTGCCCTAGTACATACTGATGTGTGCGGCCCATTTGATGTGCCGGCTAGAGGCAATTTTGTCTACTTCATTACCTTTACCGATGATCTGTCTAGGTATGGGTATGTGTATCTTATGAGACACAAGTCTGAAGCTTTTGAAAAGTTCAAAGAATTCAGACATGAAGTAGAAAAACAAACTGAAAAACCCATTAAGGTTCTTCGATCAGATCGAGGAGGTGAATACCTTAGCCGGGAATTCCTAGACTATCTCAAGGAAAATGGCATAGTCTCTCAATGGACTCCACCAGGAACACCTCAACTCAACGGGGTTTCAGAATGGAGAAATCGGACTCTATTGGATATGGTTCGATCCATGATGAGCTTCACAGACCTCCCTGATTTTCTTTGGGGACACTCATTGTTAACTTCAATTTATCTACTGAATAGGGTTCCCTCTAAAACCGTTCCTACCACACCGTATGAGATATGGCACGGTAAGAAACCAAGTCTGAGTCATCTCAGAATTTGGGGTTGTCCGGCTCATGTCAAAAGACAACAAGCGGACAAGTTAGAGTTTAGGTCCTTCAGAGCTCGATTCATAGGATATCCTAAAGAGTCATTAGGATACTATTTCTACATTCCAGAAGACCACAATGTGATTGTGAGTCGACATGCCATCTTTCTTGAAAAATAGTTTATTCAAGATAGCGGCATTGGAAAGCAGATTAAGCTTGATGAGAAAGTCTCACAAGTACAACGAGCTAAGGACCAATTGGAACCAAATCAGGTTGAGCCAATAAGAACACTACCTCCTCCACCTCGTAGATCGAAAAGAGTTTTCCATCCCCTGAAAGATACTTAGGTATTATTTCAGAGGAAGTAGAGGAAAATGTTCCTCGTAGGTAATGGTGCTCATGGTGATGATCCCAAAACCTACAACGAGGCGATATCAGATATCGACTCCGAGAAATGGCTAGAGGCAATGCAGTCAGAAATTGACTCGATGCACTCAAACCAAGTCTGGACCTTGGTAGATCCACCAGAAGGTATAGTACCTATTGGGTGTAAATGGATCTTCAAGAGAAAGATTGGTGCAGATGGGAATGTGGAGACATTCAAGGCTAGACTAGTGGCAAAAGGTTATAGTCAACGCGAAGGCATTGACTATCAGGATACCTTTTCCCCAGTGGCTATGCTAAAATCCATCCGCACATTGCTTGCCGTTGCAGCCTATTTCGATTATGAAATATGGCAAATGGACGTGAAAATGGCATTCTTAAATGGATATCTTGAGGAAGATATCTATATGGAACAGCCGCTAGGTTTCACATCCAGTGATACTGATCACAAGGTTTGCAAGCTGCAAAGGTCCATATATGGACTTAAGCAAGCATCTCGGAGCTGGAACACTCATTTCAATGATGTGATCAAAAAGTTTGGTTTCATCAAAAATGAAGAGGAACCATGTGTTTTCAAAAAGGTCAGTGGGAGCGCTGTTGTCTTCCTCGTATTGTACGTGGATGACATCCTCCTTATTGGAAAATGATATTCCCATGTTGACAACAGTCAAAATTATGGTTGTCCAAGGAATTCTCCATGAAAGACCTAGGTGAAGCATCCTTTATTCTAGGAATTAAGGTCTATAGGGATAGACCGAATAGGATGCTAGGACTTTCACAGAAGATGTACATAGAGAAAGTACTAAAGAGGTTTAGTATGGAAAACTCTAAGAGGGGATTAATACCCTTCAGACATGGTATTCATCTTTCCAAGAAGATGTGCCCTAGCACACCTGAGGAAATAGAATGCATGAGCAAGATCCCTTATGCTTCTGCAATAGGGAGCCTCATGTATGCCATGCTATGTACACGACCTGATATAGCCCATGCTGTGAGTGTCACAAGCAGATATCAGTCAAATCCAGGTGAAGAACACTGGACTTCTGTGAAATGTATCCTTAAGTACTTGAAGAAGAACTAAGGATATGATGTTGGTCTTTGGTAATGGAGAACTCCAAGTCCAGGGATACACAGACTCGGATTTCATGTCCGATATAGATGATCGAAAGTCGACATCTGGGAGTCTGTTTGTGTGCAATGGTGGTGCTGTCAGCTGGAAGAGTTTCCAAGCAAACGGTGATAGCAGATTCCACCATGGAAGCAGAATATATCGCTGCATCAGAGGCTGCGAAGGAAGCATTCTGGTACAAGAAGTTTGCTGCAGAAATTGGAGTAATGCCATCAGATGCCATTCCTCTATACTGCGACAACAATGGTGCCATAGCCCTTGCTAAGGAGCCGAGGTCTCACCAGAAATCCAAGCACATTGAGCGGCGATACCACCTCATCCGCGATTACCTCGAGAAGGGTTACGTCGAGGTCAAGAGAGTCAACTCCACAGATAATGTGGCAGACCCACTTACAAAGCCATTGGGCCAGCAGAAGATCGAAGCCCACCTTGAGAAGATGGGACTTAGACTTGTAGCCAATTGGCTTTAGGACAAGTGGGAGATTGTTAGATATATGTGCCCTAGAAGCCAGAATTGGCTGACACTTGTAATACACTTCTAGGGGCAAAATTATAATTTTGACTAATATCAATAAAATGGGTTATTTTCTATCACATATGTGTATTTAGTGTCTGTGATACATCCTTTGAGTTAATGGTAATGATAATTCATATTTTCAAGAGTTGAAAATTTAAGACATGAATAATCATTATTAACTCATAAAATGCTCCCGACCATAGGATCATCACGAGGATGGTGATTGATCCGGAAGGTTGGTGTACAATCGCTTCTCTTTAGTAGATGAGTCTTGAGTCTACGGTGTGGAGACACCGGAGCGAGAGTACAGGTACTCGTTAGAGAACGAGGGCACTGAGCGTGACCACCTCGAGTAGTCATTAGGAAGTCTACCTTCTCGTCAATGACTGACTCGATGCTGCAGTAGGTGTGTCTGGTTCTTTGACCTGAGGTGCATCGGCAGTTCACCTTGAGGGTGTTATAGTTTGACTACACCATTACTCGATCTCCTAGCCATATGGAACCCTGAGGTGTATGTTGGCTATAGCATGTTCATTGTAGGAACTGGATTGCATCAAGATGGAATCTATCTACCTCGGTGGTAGAGGAGCAGCCCTATGATGATCATGAGAATCAAGTCCAGAAGCCCATGGCCATGGCAGAGTGAAATAATAGAAAGAGTTTCTATTTAGATTTTCACATTGGACTTGAATCGAATGATTACATCATATGACAGAGACTAGGGTTTGACGAGTTCACCTTAACCCTAATCTGATCGGGGCTCAAGATAGAAGAACTTAATCACACAGGTAGCTGCACCAAGAGGTTCGCATTCAGCTCTGATGGGTTGCCACCATATACTGCTAGGTGTCACTGGTGGATTTTGGGAGCAATTAGAATGATTTAGATGATCGATCATTCTAGCTGTTCGAATCAGAAGAGTTCTGATCCATCGAAAGGAGTTTCGATGATGTCGATGATAGAGATCATGACATATCCCATTACCATACAGAACTGAACCTAACTGGGTCACACAAACAAGGGTTTGAATCTGGTGATCATCAATTGAACTGATCTAGTTCAATTGATCTGAATGAGATTCAATTAGGTTCAAGAAAATCGTGCTAGCACTCGATTGAACCTAACGTTCTTCTTTTACTATCATAAATAAGTTGTCCTGACTGAGCCAAAGGAGTTTGTGCTCAATCAGAGGCCTTCATATGGTCTGACTGGAGGTTGTCCAAGTCAGAAAAGGTTGTCTTATTTTGTAAGACATTACCTACCATTTTTGGTCACCTGCCATTTCTTGTTCTTTGACTTTGGTCAAAAGTCTACCTTTGACTGGTCAAATGTTGACCATTGACACTTTGACTTTTGTCCACATGTCATGCACCTATTGGAGAGCTGGTGGGGGCCTTGTCCCCCTACCAGAACCTGGCAAGGAGGAGGGCGCACGCCACCCTTGGCGTGTGCCCAAGTTGGAGGCGCCCAGGAGTCCCTGTTGGACAAGGGACTCCATCTCCTTTTTGGATTCCAATTAGAGTTCTCCTAAGAACCAACTTTGACTGGTCTTAGGCACCCTCTAAGGAGGAATCCAGGGGACTCTATTCCCACCAATCAGATTTAGATCTGATTTCACAAAGGGTTGTGATTGGTTGGGAAGAAGAGGAGTTGGATCACAGTTAGTCTATAAATAAGACCCTGTGCCCAACTCAAATTACATGAGATTATTGAATCAGAATTCCCCACACCCAAGGCTTTTTCTCCTCTCCTCCTCCATGCCAAAGCTCTTCTCCCTCTCCTCTCCACGTCCAAAAGGAGTTTTGGACTTGGTTGGTGCGATCCAGATCAAGAGAAAGGCGATCAAAAGCAAGAAGGCTGCACTGCTGCAAAGGACGACTGCTGATCTTCAAAAGGAGTTTTGAAGATCCTCCAAATCAGATCCAGATCTAATTTTTGGAGATGTGATAGAGAAGAAGAGGATCTCCAGATCCAGCCTGAGTGGATACCGGTAGAGGCTAGGCGCTTGCATGGCTAGATCCAGAATCTTCCGCTGCTTACAGGATCATCAACAGGATAATAGGATTACCCAAATCAGGTAAATTAAATTTGATTTAATTTATCTTAATTTTATTTTATTTATTAAAATAATAAGAATTAGATCTAAAACATATCTTAGATCTGATACAGATCAAAGAGAAAAAATTTTGAAATATATCTCTTGATCTGATCAGATCTGAACGAACCTGGACCGGAAAATCAGGATTTTCTTTCAATCTTATCTCCTGTTGACGTTGATGCTTGGAGGAGATCTTATCTCGGGCTGAGGTAAAAGTTTGAGCTCAGAGGAGATCTTATCTCTAGCCGAGGTTGAAGGAGATCTTATCTCTTATTGACGTTGATGTTGATACTCGGAGGAGATCTTACCTCCAGTCGAGGTTAAAGTTGGAGCTCGGGGGAGATCTTATCTCTAACTAAGATTGAAGTTGGAGCTTATCTCCTGTTGATGTTGAAGTTGAAGCTTGGAGGAGATCTTATCTCCAATCGAGGTTAAAGTTAGAGCTCGGGGGAGATCTTATCTTCAATTGAGGTTGAAGGAGTTCTTATCTTCTATTGACATTGAAGCTCGAGGAAGATCTTATCTCCAACCGAGGTTAAAGTTGGAGGTCGGGGGAGATCTTATATCTAGTCGAGGTTGAAGGAGATCTTATCTCCTGTTGACGTTGACGTCGAAGCTTGGAGGAGATCTTATCTCCAGTCGAGATTAAAGTTGGAGCTTAAGAGAGATCTTATCTTCAGTCGAGGTTGAAGAAGATCTTATCTCCTATATCAGAAGTCTTCTATCTGGCCTAAAAAAGAAGTCCAGCTTAATCTTTTCCTGTTATAATTCATAAAAGATTGGAATGTTGAAATAAGAATTCTTTATTGAAAAGTGGTTAACGATATTGCAAGTTTTCAAGATTTTAACGTTGACACTATGTAGCTTCTTAATATCTTTTCTTGTCGATGTCCTCCGACCATGGTATTGATACTTCCATGCAAGGATTGGCTTCTTTAATACCCTTCCCCCTGGGTCTCCCCCTATTGCAAAACAGCCCTTGGTTTCTCTCCTCTTGCTTCAGGCCAGCATATGAGGAATCGACCTAGCTGGCCTCTCTTAATGAGCTCCTCGATTTCATCTTGGAGCTGAATGCATTCTTCAATATCATGACCATGGTCATGATGGTAGAGGCAGTACTTGCTTCGATTGCACTTGTTTGGGGGAGATCATAATTCTTGTGGTCTTGGTAGCTGATTCTTAATTTCCATCAAAACTTGAATTTTAGGAGCATTAAGGAGGGTGTAGTTATGGAACCTTCTGGGGGGAGAACTTCTTCGCACCCTTCTATCAGGGCTTCTTTGATGATGAGCTCGAGGAGTTTGGACTCGCTTGTGCTCGGGAGGAGTCCTTAAGCATGGCCGAACTTCATTTGGCCCTCCTTCAGTGGCGAGTCTATTAGACTCGCCCTTCCACCATTCTTCTGTAGCTTCTCATCCTTCAACTTGAAGGCTTCTTCTGCACAGACGTATTCCTCAGTCCAAGCTAGCAGATCGATAAAGTTCCTTGGATACTTCTTCTCCAAGAAGAATAGCAAATCATTCTTCTGAAGGCCGCCCTTGAGTGCGGCCATCGCAATAGACTGGTCTAGATTCTGGACCTTCAATGCAGTAGCATTAAATCAGATGACATAAGCCTAGATATATTCTCCCTCCTTTTGCTTAATATTCATCAGAGAATCTGAACCTCGGTGGGGACGTCGGCTGCTAACGAAGTGAGCTGCAAACTAATGGCTCATCTGATCAAATGATAAGATCGTACCTGGCTTCAACATCGAGTACCAATTTTTTGTTGCTCCCTTTAAGGTAGATGGAAAAGCTCAGCATAAGATGGCATCTGGTGTGCCATGGAGCAGCATGATGGTCCAAAAGTTCTCTAGGTGATCGATCAGATTAGAAGTTCTATTGTAGCTTTTAAGTTGGGGAAGCTTGAAGTTTGGCAAAATGAGCTCTTGCATAATTCAGAGAGAGAAAGAGGGATCGATGCAGACATCATCATGGGGAGCCGGGGCGATGTGGCGGAGTTCTTCAATCTATTGGCTCATTTTCTAGAGCTTTTGATTCAAAAGATTTTCACGATCGTTGATCTTCAGATTTTTTTGGTGGGATGGAAGCAAAGTTTCCCCTGAGGTTGAATCATGGTCTGAGCAATGGCTCTCCACCCTCTATTTTCCCTTTTCGAAGGTCATCGGTTGGCTAGCTTGAGTTGGCCATCCCCCAACTAGATCATGGGGCTCCGAAAGAGCCTGCTCTAGTTGAGTTGGCACCGGAGCCTGCTGATGTATGGCCTGCACCTTCTTCATGAGACCACGAATCTACTGGACCAGTAGGTTGAACTGCTCTGCATCCACTATGGCTGTAGGTGGAGCTTGAGTTATCAGAATTAGAGTGGGAATGGATTGATCTGGATGGAATCTGACTGTAGAGGCCATTGATCGCCGAGTCGAAGCTTTCTTGAGAGGCATTATTTTTTTTGGAAAGAACTCTATAGAAGAAGAAGAGAGATCGCTGCTGAGCACTCCTTTAAGATCAAGGTAACCTCAGAAATAGAGGGCCTTTCCTCTAGCGCCAATCCTATTGGTGCAGAATCTGGTTGACGTCGGATCGAGCTGGAGTTGGGGAAGATGAGGTTGCCATCGGTGACCTACAAACTAAAGTCCTATCCAGAGTCAGTGGTGGTGGCTCTGGTAGGACCCTCCAATGATCAAGTCAGCTCTTCTAGCCAATAGAAATAGAGTGCTTGGGTATAAATTTGGCAAAGTTTTGGAAAGAAGAAGAGAATTTAGAAAAAACATATCTATTGGATCTCTTTTTATAGACGAAATCTATTGTAACCATTTGATAGTAGGGTTGCGTATAGCAGACTGATAAATAATAGTCATAACCATCCTGATAAATGATAGTCGTAACCATCCTGATAAATGACAATCATAACGGTCCAGTAGTGGGATCGCCTGTAGGAATCTGTCTGAAGGAGAAGTCCAGAATGAGTTCGGCTCCTGTAGGAATCCAACTGAAGGAGGGTCTAAAAGGAGTTCAGCTCCTATAGAAATTCGAATGAAGGATAAGTTTGGAAGGAGTTTGGCTCCTATGGAAATCCGACTGAATGAGGAGATTGGCCCCTTGAGAAATCCAACTAAAAGAGAGGTCCGAAAGGAGTTTGGCTCTTGGAGGAATCCATCTAAAGAAGACGTTCGAAAGGAGTTCGGCTCCTAGAGGAATCTGACTGAAGGAGATGTCTGAAAGGAGTTCAACTCCTGGAGGAATTCGACTAAGGAAGAAATTCGAAAGGAGTTTGGCTCTTAGAGAAATCCGACTGCAGGAGGAGTCCGAAAGGACTTCAGTCGCTTGAGGGGCTCGACTGATGGAGAAGCCTGGGAGTAGCTCGACTGAAGTCCAAAAGAAGTTTGACCGCTGGAGGAGTTTGGCTGGGGTTCGGCCGCTAGAAAAGTTTTGCTACTGAAAAAGTTTGACCGCTGGAGGGGTTCGGCTGGGGTTTGGCCACTGGAGGAAGAATTTCTAATCGAAGCTCTTTCATGATTACAAGTTGCATTAAGCTAAGCATCAAACTGGACTTCGATGGGAGCGGGATTTATCCTCAATAAAGACCATTCTAATTGATCCCAAAATCCACTAGTGACACCTAGCAGTATATGGTGGCAATCTATCAAAGCTAAAAATGAACCTCTCGATGCAGCTACCTATGTGATTGGATTCTTCTATCATGAGCCCAGATAGGATCTAGGTCAAGGTGAACTTGTCAGATCCTACACTTGTCATGTGAATAAATCATTCGATTTGAGTTCATTGTGAAACCCTAATAGAAACTTCTTTCTATTATTTTCACACTGCCATGGCCATGGACTTAAGGACTCGATCTCATGATCATCATAGGACTACTCCTCTACTGAGGTTGATAAATCCCATCTTGGTGTAATCTAATTCCTATAATGAATATGCTACAACCAACATACATCTCAAGATTCTGAATGGCTAAGAAATCGAGTTATGGTATAATTAAACTATAACACACTCAAGGTGAATTGCCGATTCACCTCAGGTCAAAGAGCCAAACACATGACTGTTGTATCGAGCTATTCAATAACGAGAAGGTAGACTCTCTTATGACTGCTCGAGATGGTCATGCACTGTGCCCTTATTATCAACAAGTACTTATATTCTCGCTCTAGTGTCTCCACACCATAGACTCGAGCTCATCTATCCTAAAAAGGCAATCGTACACCAATCTTCTAGATCGATCACCATCCTCATGATGATCCTACGATTGAAAGTAGTTTATGAGTTAATTACGATAACACATGCCTTAAATTCTCAACTCTTAAGAATATGTATTATCATACCTGTTAACCCAATGGATGTATCATAGATACTTTAAATATACAATATGATAGAAAATAATTTTTTTATTAATTTTAAATCAAAATTATAAAAATACTTCTAGAAGGTATTTTATAAGTGTCAGCTAATTTGACTTCTAGGATACACATCTAATAAACTCTCACTTGACTAAAAGCCAATTGACTATAAATCTTAGTCTCATCTTCTAAAGGTGGGTTTCGATCTTCTGCTAGCCCAAAGGCTTCGTTAGTGGATCAACCACATTGTTTGCAGTATTGACTCTCTTAACCTCGATGTATCCCTTCTCGAGATAATCGCGGATGAGGTGGAACCGTTACTCAATATGCTTGGACTTTTGATGAGACCTTAGCTTCTTAGCTAGGGCTATGATGCTATTCTTGTCGCAGTACAGAGAGACAGCATCTGATGTTATTACTCCGAGCTCTAAATGAACTTCTTGGACCAAAATGCATTCATTGTAACTTTTAAGGTAATGATGTACTTTGCTTTCATGGTGAAGTCTGCTATCACGGTCTGCTTGAAACTTTTCAAGCTTATAGTACCACCATTGCATAAGAATAGACTTCTAGATGTCGACTTTCGATCATCTATGTCAGGCATAAAATCTGAGTCTGTATACCCCTGGAGCTGGAGTTCTCCATTATCAAAGATTAGAAACATATCCTTAGTTCTTCTCAAGTGCTTAAGGATACATTTTACAAAAGTCTAGTGCTCTTCACCTGGATTCGATGGATATCTGCTTGTGATATTCATAGCATGTGCGATATCAGGTTGTGTACATAGCATGGCATATATGAGGCTCTCTATTGCTGAAGCATGAGGGATCTTGATCATACGTTCAATTTCCTCAGGTGTGTTGGGGCACATCCTTTTGGAAAGATGAATGCCATGTCTGAAGGGCACTAGTTTCCTCTTGGAGTTCTCCATGTTGAATCTCTTCAATGCCTCTTCTATGTACATCTTCTATGAAAGATCTAGCATCCTCTTTGGTCTATCCCTATAGACCTTAATCCCCAAAATGAAGGATGCTTCTCTCAGGTCTATTATCATAAACTCCTTAGACAACCACACATTGATCGAGGTCAACATGGAAACATTGTTTTTAATTAAGAGGATGTCATCCACGTACAACAGTGCTCCCACTAACCTTCTTGAATGCATAAGATTTCTCCTCATTCTTGATGAACCCAAATGATTCGATTACATCATTGAAATGAGCATTTCAGCTCCAAGATGCCTGCTTGAGTCTATAGATGGATCTTTGTAGCTTGCAAATCTTGTGATCACCATCACTGGATGTGAAATCAAAAGACTGCTCCATATAGATATCTTTAAAAAGATATCCATTTAAGAATATTGTTTTCATGTCCATCTGCCAAATTTCATAATCAAAATATACTGCAACTATAAATAGTGCGCTGATTGATTTTAGCATGGCCACTGGCGAGAAAGTATCTTGATAATCAATGCCTTCACGCTAACTATATTCTTTCGCCACTAACCTAGTCTTGAGTGTCTCTACATTTTCATCTACACCTATCTTTCTCTTGAAGATCTATTTACACCTAATAGATACAATACCTTCAGGTGGATCTACTAAGGTCCAGACTTGGTTTAAGTGCACTGAGTCAATTTCTGACTTCATTTCCTCTCGCCATTTCTCAGAGTTGATATCTAATATCGTCTCGTCATAGATTTTGGGATCATCACCATGAATCCTATTTTTCATGAGGAACATTTTTTCTACTTTTTCTGAAATAGTACCAAGTACCTCTCAGAAGGATGGAAAATCCTATTTGATCTACGAGGTGGAGGAGGTAGTATGTGGATTGGCTCATATTGATCGGATTCCTCAGGTTTCTTGGCTCATTGCTCTTTGGAGACTTTCTCCTCATACCTAATCTATCTCTCGATGCCACCATCATGAATAAATTTCTTTTCAAGAAAAATAGTGTATCAACTCACAATCACATTGTAGTCTTTCAAAAGGTAAAAATAATATCCTAACAACTCTTTAGAATATCCAATGAATCAAACTCTAAGAGACCTACACTCTGACTTGTCCACCTACTATCTCTTAATATGAGCCGGACATTCCAAATTCTAAGATAACTAAAACTTGGCTTCTTACCATGCCATATCTCATATGGTATAGTAGAAATGATTTTAGATGGAACCCTATTCAGTAGGTAAATAGTTGTTATTAAACTATATCCCCAAAGAAACTCAAGAAGGTCCATGAAGCTTATCACAGATCGGACCATATCCAATAGGCTCTCGTTTCTCAATTTTGAAATCTTGTTGAGTTAAGGCATTCTAGATGAAGTCCATTATGAGACTATGCCATTATCCTTGAGATAATCTAGAAATTCTCGACTAAGGTATTCACCACCTCAATCTAATCGAAGAATCTTAATGGGCTTTCTAGTTTGCTTTTCTGCTTCATGTCTAAATTTTTTGAACTTTTCAAAGGCTTCAGACTTATGTCGCATTAGCTACACATATCCATACTGAGATAGATAATCAATAAAGATAATAAAATAGATAAAATTACCTCTGGCCGGCACATCGAATGGGCCGCATACATCCATATGTAATAGGGCAAGTAGGTCTGCGGCCCTTTCCCCATATCTCATAAAGGGCAGCTTAGTCATTTTGACTTTAAGGCATAACTCATAAATTAGATATGACTCAAAAGTCAATGAATCATTAGTCTAGATTTCTCCAATTTGTTAATCCTATCTTTAGCTATATGACCTAGCCTAAGGTGCTATAGATATCTTTCATTAATACTATCTCTAGGTCGTTTGATTTCTATGGCATTCATGTTTTGCTCGACATTGTAAATAGAAATATTTACATATAACTGATAGAGACCATTAATTAAGAAACTACTTATAATTTTATTTCTTTCAAAAAAAAATAGTATAGCAATCCTTAAAGAAACTAATTACATAGTTTTGTGCTAATACGAAATAGAAATCAAATTTCTGCTCATTGTATGCACATAAAAATAGTCCCTAAATACTAAAATATCTCCAGACGGTAATCACAAAGGGTAGGTTCTCATGGCCACAGCAGTAACTCTTACTTCATTTTCGACGTGCAGGATCATCTCGCCTTCTCAGCCTCCTGCTATCCTTAAGATCTTGCATAAAAGTGCACAAATGGGCACTAGAACCAGACTCAAGTACTCAACTGGATGTAGAAACATTAGATTAGTCTTAATGACGAGCATACCTCCAGAAAGTCCTCCTTCCTTTTTGTTCTTCAGGTTGTCTAGGTACGTAGGCTAGTTTCACTTTCAATGGCCATCGGAGTTGCAGTGAAAATACTTCCCTTCTCCGAGACCTTCTTCAGCTTGCCCTTCTTCTTTTTCTTTGTTTTCTACTTCTTCATAGACTTCTTCTTTCCAAAAGACTTTCTCTTAGAAGAAGTCCACTCCATAACCAGAATTGAGCCCTTTGAACTCTTCAAAGTTTGCTCAGCAATGATCAGCATGTTCATCAACTTAGCCAAGGTGCATTGGAGCTTATTCATATAGAAGTTCATGATGAACTATCCATATGAATCAGTTAAGGACTGCAGGATCACATCAATCGGTAGGTCGTTGTCCATCAGGACACTGAGCTTCTCAAGCTCTTCTAGGACTCTGATCATTGTCAAGTAATAATCTTGGACCGACTATCCATCATGCATTTCTGCCTTAAAAAGTCTTTCCAAGACTTGGTAGTGCGCTGTGCGACTCTATTCACCATATAACTTTTATAGGTAAACCAATATTTGGCATACAGTCCTAACATCCTCTTGTTGATGTTGCAGCTCATCAAACATTGAGCCTAATGCATAGCACCTGATCTTATTGTCATCATCCAATCACTTCTTATGAGACACTTTCTGATCGATAGTTGGACGGGCTTGGAGAGTAGGAAGTTCTTGATCTAGTACATAGGTCAGCTTTTCGAAACTCAAAATGATTTTTAAGTTCCAAAGCCAATCCCTATAATTGGGTCCAGTCAATTGGTTGGTATCTAAGATTTGGGCTAGGATGTTTGATGCAGACATCTTCCTATAGGGAGTCAAAGTTTCTAATTAGATTTATAATTGGCTTAACTAATTTATTTAGAGATTTTATTTTTAAACAAATTTAGGCTCCCACTATTTTCTCAGATCCCTACACTTCCTTAGCAGAGATGCAAAAATCTTCATGATTAAAGACTTTTAGTGGGTGGTGTAGTCCCACCGATTGGCTCACCACCTCATCTAATAATTTTTAGTGATAAATCAGCTGATGAGTGGATAACTCTTGTCTAATATTTCTCCAAACATGGTGCACCCAAACTCGATCTCTAATTCATAAAGCTCAATTTGCCCAGAATATTGCTCTGCTCCTTAGTTAAGTTAAACCCACCATTTGAACAAACTAGATTCATGGTTGGGACTCTTACCATATTCAAAATACTGAGCCCAACCCATCCTCCAATCTATAGCATCCTACGCCTAATAAATATAGTTTTATTTTTTTGGTGCAACTAAACCACTATATCCAGTCGAGAATAATCAACCCCGAAAAGGATCTGCACATTTACAATGGTAGAATACCAATGACTTAATATTTTTCTAGAAAAATTTTAATTTAGATCTCTTAGACTCGACTAGTCATAATGGTTATGACTAACCTAGTGACATGGGTTAGCTTGAATCGTTAGCCATCTTAAAATAGAACTGGGTGGACCCAAATGACCAGGTAAGTAAGATTGATGGGAGGGATATGCCATTAACTTGTCATGAATGCATTCAGATCAAGTAGCTCTCAATTAAAGATCACCGATCATGTCTATCGAACTTACCTTAGACACCAAATTATCAAACCAGAATCGAACGAGTTAGCTTACAATCTAGGCTTAAACCATGGAGCTAAATTAGGTCTTAAAGTGGTCAACCATATGTGGCTATGAGTCAACTTTGACCAAACATACATCTAATAGGTTAAAGTGGTCAACCATATGTGGCTATGAGTCAACTTTGACCAAACATACATCTAATAGGTTGGTCAAAACTAAGCACTTTTGATCCCACCTAACCAACTCTTGATTTGGTTTGATCAACCGCTAGACCTAATCAAGCTATCCATACCCAAACCCATGTTTTATAAAGGTTAGATCTGAAAATTCTTAATTTTTAGATTAAATAATTCTTGATAGATAAATCCCAATAATAATAGTAAATCTAAATCTAAACAATGTCATTAATTCTAGTCTTACTCTCAAAGCAGTCTCCATGTTCAAAACTAAGCATCTAAATTTGAAATAATAATAATAATAATAATAAGCTTGGCAGCCAATTAAGCAATGAATACTTTTGCTAGATAAATCAAGTAATATATTAATTCAAAATTTAATTCAAAATATACATCATCAATCAAAATAAGATTCATGCGAATTCATAGGTATTGAAACACCAACATACAACCTTCACTGGTAAGATATTGATGTATCAACATACAATCCTATTGGCAAGATATTGATGTACCAATATACAACCTTTACTGGTAGGATATCGATATACCACTATATAACTCCCACTAGCATATATTAATATACTAACATATAAGAGTTTCGATATATAGTCAGGCTGTGAGTCAAAATCCATATTGAATCAAATCTCTTTTTCAATAAAATCAGTTTCATATTTTAATTATCAATATAAAATCATCCAAAATAGAAATCAATCAATAATAACTATATAATAGAATTAATATATTCGATAATGCATCAAACAATGTTCTACAATGAAATAAATTTAATAAATAAATATCATGCTTCATGTTGGATGAGGAGTAACCGACCTAATGATGTGCCCGACCTCTGATGATGTAGCGAACACTAGGCATGATGACATGGACGGCCTAAGGCAGATGAGCAAATGATATATTGGGAACATGTACCATCTGCTAAAGGGTAGCGGTCATGGAGACGTGCTCTGGCTATTAAGGAATAGTGGCTCGCATGTTCAGGTATTGTTGAAATTATAGATCTTACTTAGTGAAGGAGGAAGTGGAGCAGCGAGTAGGTAGGCCGCTTATCATCTTGTAGGTAGAAGACTCTGGAACTCCAGCACGGTCGTAAAAGATCAGGTGGCCGAGGCTGAGTGATTGCTCCATCTCTTCCTACCATGGACACATGTCAAGTTGCCACTAGATCGCCAGTGCCACGGTGGGTGGTCAATCCCAAGGTGTATCACTTGTCCTCCCTTTCTGAGGCCGAGGCATCTTTCGAGCTCGAGCAAAGGAAATAGAGAGAAAGTTCTTGTGTTTGCTATGTCATTAGCAGTCAAGATGGATACTGCAGCTTCAAGTTCCGACTCTTTGAGGTTGATACTGATGATGGTCTTTAGAATGAGGCTATGCCAAGGCATATCCTCTAGCTGTTGTAGGCTTGGTTCTAGTGCTTTGATCTGGGTGAGGAATGGAGTCTTGACATCTACGCTATTGAAAATTATGTTCCAAAGCCAATCGTCAGCCTTTCGATGGTTGAACTATTTCTTATATTTATATATAAATATAAATAAATAAAATGCTATTTTGGCATTTTCATCATAAATTCTTTGCATCTTCTAATAAACTCCAGTGTTGTCATGAAGTCCTTAGAACTATTTAGAATTGATAAAGGAGGATTTATCATTTAGTTCTTAAACTTATTCATGACCAAATGATATGTTGTTACTAAGAATGACAACGTTTATCGAGTGTAGGTCATTGTGTGCCATATGAATTGGTTATCCTCTTAACTAAGGAGTGTGGAGACATTGGTATAGTATGTAGGTGAAATGTAGGGGTACATCTGTACTGAATGTGACCAACTTCGGAGCAATCTGCTATCGAGACATGCTCCGAAGGGATATAGGTATAAGTATTCCTCAGACCTAAGATCACCACGGTGACTTTCAAGCAACTCACTGTGCTTTGATGCCAGACTATTTAAATTTTTAATTTAGTGATGGAAGATTTCTGGGCACAATCAAGTGCTTGAGAAGTTGGTGTGTGAATCAAGATAGGATTGACCACTTTGGATTTTAAGAGTTGTATTGAATTGTGTTTCAATTTAGCAAAGCTTTGGCCAGAGTAGTCCTTATGAGGAGTCATAGAATTGATTATGTTGAGACATAATATGAATGGATTTTTTAGAGTTGGCAATTTAACTCTGAGTTATTCTATACATAGAGGTCAAAAGGATGAATTATGCGATAACCATATTCGACTAGATTCTGAAAATTACGATTACGACTATTCGACCTATCCAGATATTGGATACCATTATTAGATGATCACATCAATTAGTACAGAAAGTGATTCCTGTACTACTAGCTTAGGTTCGAACCTATGGAGTCACATACATCAGAGATTTCTATCTGATCTGATAGCTGATGAAGAGTTCCATTGGACTAGGACTCTATGGTCAAGAGTCTCACTAGACTAAGACTTTATGACCAAGAGTCCTATTGTATTGAAACTCTGAGTCCTACTTGTCTGAAACTCTATGACCATGAGTTCTACTCATTTGGAATACCGGAGTCTAAAGTTTCACTAGTTTAGAACTCTTCGATTAATAATTTCATATGGATGAGACTTTATTGCCTGGACACCCATTGAATTTGGACTTAGTATTTATGAGAGGTTTAATTGGTGATTTGATTTGATTGATTGATGAATTTTGGATCAAGTCTAATTGAATTAGATTCAATTGGGTTTAACCCAGTTAGGTTATGAGATGATCTAATCATCGAGAAAGTTTGTTTCCTAATTTGATCAGAACTTAGGCTTAATTAATTTCTAATTTGATTAAAATTTAATTGAGTTTATTTAAGCCTAAATTAGTTGGGTTTAATTTGATCTAATTGGGCCTAGCCAAATTGGTTTGGATTAGATCTTAATCGGATAAGGTTTTTAAGACTAGTTTGACTAGTCTTCCCTATGCCACATCACCCTTTGACTTGCACCCTTTTTCTCTATGAGAATTAGATTCTCATGAAGTGTTTTCCATGCATATGAGGCCTCACGACTGATCTTTCCATGCTCCTAATGGATAAGGATGGGAGGTTGTTTATTTAAATTCAAATGGAATTTAAGTTTGAATGAAAACCAACTTATGTCTATCCATTCCCATTCGTTCTCTACACATTGTCGCACATTTTAAAAGAGAAATGAGAGGAGGCATGTGCAATATTTGAAGAGGAGACCTTCTCCACATGGTCCACCCTCTTGTGCATGAAAAAATATTAAGAGTTTTTTGAGAGAAATTCTAGAGAGAGTGTTGCACAGGGTTCCGGATGAGTGCTGTCTTAGGGTTTCACCTTAACGTTCGGGAAGTAATTTTGTGAGTTATGAGTGTCATAAATTCACAAAATTTTTAAGAGAGCTTCCTCATCCTCTCTACTTCATTTTTTGGTTTTCTAGAGCATCCAAAAAAATTAGTGGAGGGAGATGGAACCAGTTAGGTTTATGTCAGCTATCGAGAGTTTCAACGTCGAGCTAGCACTCGGACAGAGCCGATCGGGACCAGTGGCCTCGTGGGAATGATCCATAGAGACCAGATATGTGTATGGCTACATCATGATGAGAGGACCTCCCCGACTGTATATTGTTTATGGCAATCGACAATCCATGCAAAGGTATAGTGTTCTAAATACAAGTAGTGGTAAATATGATTTACTGCTTATAGTTTTTATTTTTTAATTTTTATTCATGCATATATATCACATTAGATCCTAGAAGTAGGATTTTATTGATTTAATCACTAGCTTATAAAATTAATTAGATTAATTTTTAAATTTTGCTGCATGCTTTTGAAATTTTTTTTTTTGAAATTAAAACTAGAAACCTTGTAGTTTTCTTTCAATGGTATCAGAGCATTAGGTTGTTTAATGTGATATATATACTTTTAGAAATCTAAAAATTAGCATATTAGATATGTTTAATCTTCAAGTAGCAAGTAATCTGGTTGGGTTGGTTGCTATAGCCATCCGGTCATAGGAGAAAAAGCATGGTTTAAAGGCCATATCCTCCCATTCAATGGGATTCTCCTATGACGGTAGGGGTGCTGCTATGATTATATCTCATGAAGATAAAGTAGTAAAAAAAATTTATAAAAATTAATTTTAATCTAAATTTTAATCAGAATGTATTTAGATTAGATCTAAAATGAGTTCATAATTTTATTTTATGTATTGTACAAAGATTTAGATTAAAACTTATAACTAGTAGCTATTTATGAAATGAGCTGATCCATTTTTGAAATGAATCGACCCATTTAGTGGATAGTACTAGATTATAAAAATCTTTCAAAATTTAAAAATTATTTTTAAAATACTGAACCCCAATCCATTAGCGTAAAACTTAATTAAAAATTAAAAGTTATGAATTAGGATCTAGAATTATGAATTAAAGATCCTAAGACTTGAGCATAAAATGTGAGTTATTGGGTTAGATAAATTAGGTCTATTAACTGCTTGTCATTACAGCATTAAAAAAAATAGTTTTAATTTTAATATTAAGTAGGATAGTAGGTAAGTTGGGTGTCAATTTTCTCGAAGGATCAAAGGCTAAGTTATGTTCTATTTAATTAAAAAAATTTAAAATTTAAATTAATCTTTAAAGTAGAAATTTAAAGCAGTAAATTAAAAAGAACTAATTTAAATTCAACAAATTAAAATAAAAGAAAGTAGAGATTTAATTAATTAGGATTTTGAAATTAATTAATAAAAAGGAAAGTTGTTTAGGATTTTAGTTCCATCTTTCAATTTTCAAGTTTATAATTGATTCCATGCAATCTTTCTATTATCAACATGCAATCTTATGAGATGTATATTTCCTTTGATCCTGATTCTAACATAACCTATTCTACTGAGCATGGACCATATCTAACATGATCATGATCCATCTCACAAATATAGACTTATTTAGATCATGCAATCAAAGAATAATAAATATAATTTTAATTAATTCTTATAATTTATTCTAATCTTGAAGTATAGATCGTATCTATCTACGATCGCGATCTATTTTCTTAGCATAAAGTGCAAGAAAAATAACTATTAAAGCATAAATCTTATAATTTATTCTAATTTGAGTATAGATCATATCTTTCTATGATCATGATCTATCTCTTTAGTTTATAAATTATAAAAATTTAATATTAAAATATAAATAAGAAAGGCATGTAAAAGATGAAGATATTTTATTACTTAATAAAAAGAAATACAGGGTTCAAATTATAAACTCTCATGATTGAAGGACTTTCCTTACTTCCCTGGCTATGAGATCTCTAGCCGTACATGGATTTAATCTTGCTAGCTTCCGGCATATTGGAATCTCCTAGATAAAAGAAAAAGAAAAGAAAAAGAAAGAAGAAAAAAGAAGAAAAGAAGAGGAGGGAGAGAGAAGAAGAAGAGAGAAGAGAGCTTAGAGGGCTAATTTCCCCTCATAGGGGTTCTCTTGTTCAGGTTTGGCATAACAAGCCCTTAAATAGAGGAAAAACTAGATTTTTGAGTCCTTATCGAGCTCAAATCGGAAGTCCTTGGATCGATTTTAATCATCCAAAATAATTCTAGTGATCATTGGATCTTGATCAAAAGGCCTGACAATCCATCCATAGATCCACCGCATATCCTCTAAGATCATTTTTGGGCCATCGGATCGAAGCTAAGGATGGTTTTTGGCCATCAGGATCATGCACTAGGAGGCCTGAGAAATCCTATTCAAATTAAGGAATTAATTCCCACCATTGGATCTTCACTTGACTGCGATAATGATCCATCGGATCGTGCATCACTGTTCTCATGGACCATCGTGGACCGAGCTCGTCGAGGATCCGCAGCCAACCAGAGCTTACGCATGCCAGATCAAATTATCGAAATGCCCCTGTACGCCACGATATAAATTTTGTAGACCTCTTAGCAGTCTAGGTTTGCCATGTGACGTGCATGCCGATTGGCCATGCTTGCTGAAGCTTGGTGGTCTGCACCTATTCTATGGACCGATCGATCGGTCCACCGTGCACTAGTCTATTTTTTTTTTTTATTTTAAACTTCTTAGGACTTCATAACTTTTTTATTTTAACTCTAATTTGAGTGAAATTTATTGCATTAGAATCCATAAATTGAGCTTCTTCATATTGATGAGCTTATTTCATACAAAACACTAATAATAATATCAATTTTTTAAAATAAATATTAATTACTTATATTATTTAATATTTTTATTTATTAATTTATGATAATTATCATCTATTAATTGGGTTAGACCTAAAGTTAGATTAAAGAATGGACTTAGTTAGAGTAATTGATCAAATCTAACCAAATGTTGATTTAGATTAGATCAAGGACTCTTTAAATTCAATTACAATAGTTATAGTTGGTTAAGTCCATTTCTTTAACGAGAATCAAATGGACTTGATTCATGACTACTACGCTGTTGAGCCCGAAATTACTAGGTTAATCAAATTGAAACTAATTAATTAGTTGATGTCTAAGATAAGTTTGATAGTCTAGATCTGTGGTTTTTAATTAGAAGCTACTTGCATTGATTTAATCTTTAACGAGTTAATCACACATCCTTTCCACTGATCTCACTTATCTGGCCAACATGATGAATTAGATTTTAATTAGATCATTTAGTGCATCAAGCTCACCCATGTCAATTAGGTAAATCAGTGTGACTAATTTAGGTGCTTCTAAGATCGGCTTGAATCAAGCCTTCCTTGATCTAACTTGATAAAGTCAGTGAGAGGATCATGATTGGCTAGTTAATCTTCTCTACTCTTCTTAAAAATAAGTTAACCAAATTCTCTAAAATTATTCGGTCCTTAAAATGAAATAGTTATGGTGATAATTAGATCATAGCCTCTCATTATGTTGAGTGATAATGGGTTCATTAGTTTAATAATCATTGGAAGCCTAAAGGCTTGGTGCTTATTGACTAATGGAATTATCACTCATAATATGATTATTTGATTGTATCTCTCTAATGGTAGTTAGGTTGGCCGACCAAAGTCGGGCCTAATTATTCATTGTTTAGATGCACCAAATATGGTCATGTTAATGGTTAGACCTAACTAGATCTTTTTAGTGAAGGCTAAAGCCTACTGATTAGATTTTTGGAATAAAATTAAAATTACTAAAAGTTGTTTATAGAAATAATTAATTAAGAATCAACCCATAGATGCACATGGGTTAATCAGCCAAAGTTAGGCTTATGTGTAGTCTGTGTGGATTCTAGTATCCACTAAAGAATTAAGGTAATTCCTCAAATTGGAGGTAAAGACTACTAATTCATATAAAATAGTGGAAGAATCTTTAGACTAAAGTTCAAGTCTTTAGGCTTAATAATTCATACACTAATTAGGTTATGGTTTTTCTTTTTGTGCAGTTATGGCCATTACCCTATCATTTTGGTCATTATTGGATAATGATAAATTAATGAGACCCAACTTCGATAGCTGATATCAAAAATTAAAAATAGTCCTAGAGCATGAATGGATTCTATACATCTTGACAGATTTGACACCTATGGAGCCAGCTCCAAACGTTAGAGGGATGTCCGAGACACTTACTAGAAGTGGCTCAATGATCATACCATCATTTGTTGTATTATGCTGGCGACTATGTGCGACGAGTTCAGCCATAGATTCGAGAATGCTCGCTATAGGACATGCTTTAAACATTGAATGGGTCTTTTAGCATGCTTGACAATGTTGAGAGGCATAAAACTAGTTGTGCCATTTTCAACGCTCAGATGAGGGATGAAGCATCAGTCATCGATCATGTATTGTATATGATTGAGATGATTGAATGCTTAAGCAAGCTCGACTTTTTCTTGCATGAGCAGCTTGGGAAAGATGCGATATTAAATTCTTTACCCAAGTCCTTCCTCCCCTTTTTTACTCATTTTAGAATGATAAAACCTGTAGTCAACTACTATGATTTGCTAGGATTATTGTAGAACTTTGAAAAGGATCACCAGCTCCGCAAGGAGTCAATGAATGTAGTGGAAGGGTCTTCTTCTGGTCCTTAATCTTTTAAGAAAGAAAAAAAGAACAAATAGAAGAAGAAAAATAAGAAGGTGCAGCCACATGCTGGGACGTCTGCATAGGATCAGATCAAGAAGCCCAAGCCTAATCAGAGCCAGACAGAGTGCTTTTATTGTAAGAAGTTGGGGCACTGAAAGAGGAATTATCCTCAGTACATTGCCTTCCTGGACTCAAACAGACCGAGGAAGAAGCAAGCAATTGCTGGGCATGGTAATAATATGATAACTCCTTGCAACTTCTCAATATATGATACTACTGCTTAGGTATTAGATACCGAAAGCCCTTATCATATTTGTAATTCAATGCAGGATTTATAGATTAGTAGGAGATTTGATGAAGATGAGAGATTCCTGAACGTTGGAGATGGAAGATAAATTTCAATTCTAGCTTTTGGAATCATGAACCTTGTAATCAATTTTCATAATGTTATTCTTTGTGAATGTCACTATTGTCTGAGCTTTTTATTGAATATTATCTCTGTAGGCCTTCTAGCCAGAAGCAATTTTGAATTTTCAATAAAAAAAATTATAATATCATTTTTAATGGTGTTACGATTTTTGTTGAACAATTGAATAATGGAATTTATGTTGTATCACAACTTATTAATATGATTCAATCCTCTGGTAAATTTCTTAAAGTAAATGATGTGTTTAAAGTCTACCTTTGGCACTATAGGCTAGGTTATATTAACAAAAATAGAATAAATAGATTGACTCAAGAGAGAATCCTCGAAGTTAGTGATTGTGAATCACTTCTGACCTATGAGTTCTGTCTTCTTGGGAAGATGATAAAGTCATCTTTTACTAGAAAAGATAAATGAGTTAGTGAACTCCTAGGTCTAGTACATACTGATGTATGTAGACCTATGAACTCAAGTTCTAAAGATGGATATTTCTATTTCATCACTTTCACTGCAACCTCTCGAGGTATGGGTACATCTACTTGATGAAACATAAGTTGAAATCATTTGAAATGTTCAAAGTATTCTATAATGAGGTAAAAAAGCAAACTGAAAATAATATTAAAACTCTTCAGTCTGACCGAGAGGATGAGTACCTTTTCAGTAAATTTCTGATATATCTAGGAAAGAAAAAGATTCTCTTCCAATGGACTTCTCCTAAAATGAGAAATTTGTTGGGATAAACTATCCTCTCTCAAATCGATGTGGCCATTGGTGATTAGTTAAGAAATAAGGAACAATCTCCTAGGATCAACATGAAAGCAAAAAAATGGATTCAAGAGAAAAGAGAGAAAGAAAGCACAAGAGTTTTCTGGAAGAAAAGAGCTTTTATTCAATGAATTCAGCATCATATACAATCTTGACCTATTTTCAGTATTTATACTTTACAAAAGGGTCAAGTCCGAAGCTCATAGAAAAATTTTTCAAAATCCAAACATCCCATGTACATAAAATAAATTTGCAAAAACTAAGCCGGCCTAGTTTCAGACTGAGCCGACTAACCTACGACTAGGATGGCTCAGTTTCAGACTGAGTCGACCCAGTTGTATACCATGCTAATAGCCCAAAAACACTGCTTTCTTTTTGGATATTTCTCAGAGACATAGGTCCAATCCAGTCCTGGACTAAGTCGGCCCACTTTTCTCTGAACTTAGTCGGCTCAGTCTCAGGGTGAGCCAACCTAGTTTCTGAACTTTGCTATCCACACTAATTTCTCTTCCGGCTTGCTCCCATCTTTCCATGACCTATGTTCTCATGTTCCCAAGACATGGGAGCACCACTTTTGAGCTCACATTCTCCACCTTGATTCCAAGCTTCCAAGTTCTTGTGAACTCATCTCTTCTTAGCAAACCCATCCTTGCCACACACATCTGAAAGTTATCTTTGGAGAGTACCTTCATAAGTGCATCAGAACTGATTCTTCCTTTATATGGACCTTCATCAGTTCCACTTCACCTTCCTCTACCAGCTCTCTGATCTTGTGGTACCTCACATCTATATGCTTCGTGCACGTGCATGATAGATTGGGTTCTGTGCCAATAATAGAGCACTCTGAACTATCACTGAATAGTGTAATCCTTGCTCTGCTCCACCTTCAACTCAACAATCAGCCTCCTAAGCCAAACGACTTTCCTTTGCAGCCTCCATTATTTCCAATATACTCAGGCCTCTATGGTAGACAAGGACAGTAATTAGGCTGAAGGATTGATCTCCAAGATACCGATCCACCATACATGACAGAAGAGGTATCCAGTAGTAGACCTCCTTGTATCAAAATCTCCTGCATAATTTGTATCTAACAAATCCCTTTTAGAGGACTCAAACCTTCACACATCTTTAATCCTTCAGAATCTCCTAGTTGCCCACCAAACACCAAAGCCATAATTCCTTATTCCATGCAGATATCGCAATATCTATTTCAATGCTTTTCAGTGTTCCTTCCTAGGGTTAGCCATGTATCTACTAACCGTGTTCACTTGCATGTGCTATATCTAGGTCTACAGCATACCATAGTGTACATCACACTACCTACAGTATTCGCATAAGGGATTTTTTCCATGTATTCTCTCTCCTCTTTTGACTGGGGCTTTGTAACTTGGAGAGAGATATATGGCTCGATAATGGCATCTCTACAGGTTTGGCCTTCTCCATCCCAAATCTCTCTAGAACTTTCTGGACATATCTTTCCTTGTGATAAATGGAGCACTCATTTGCATCCTATTTCTGCAAATCTTCATTCCAAGAATTTTCTCAGCTGGATCTAGAATCCTTCATCTCAAACTCAAATGATAATATCCTTTTTCAGTCTTTTCATAGCTTTCATGCTTCTACTAGGCTATAAGCATATCATCTACATATAGTAGCAGGCACAGAGCATCCTTCCTCATCTATATCCTTGACGTAGATACAGCAATCATGTTCACATCTACTAAAATTCCAGGCTCAAAACAAAACTATCAAATCCTTCGATACCATTGATGAGGAGACTTATTTCAAGCCATACAAAAACTTTCCTGAGTAAACACATCCTTTTCTTTCCTGTCCCATCTTTCATGAAATCCATTTGGCTGCTTCATGTAGATTCTTTCCTTCCAATGTGCCATAAAGGAAGGCCGTCTTCATATCCATCTGTTCCAACTCCATGTTGTATAGTGCCATCCAGTGACAGCAAAATTTGAATAGATGTATGACGCACTATAGAAGAAAAAATTCTTATATAGTCAATTCCCTTCCCTTTTGTGAGTATCCCTTTGCTATCCAGTCCTTGCTTTGAATCTGAACTCCATCCTTATTCTGAAGATGCTTCTTTCTTTGTCAACACTCACTTTGAGCCAATAGATTGAGCACCTTCTGAAAGATCCATCAGCTATCATGTCTGATTCTTTTCAAGTGATTCCATCTCCTTCATCATGGTCTGCATCCATGAATCATGATCCTTACTCTCTATAGCCTCTGCATAGTTTTTTGGATCTCCATTAGCAGTGATGAGTGCATAGGAGATAACCTCATCAATGCCATATCTAATTGGTCTTCTGATAGTACACTGAGGTTTGTGTAAAGCCACTCCCACTGGCACATCTCTACCTATTATCTATGGCTGATCTTGCACATCCATCTGAACTACTGGTACTTCATGTCGATTTTTCATCTGAGTATCTTTTCTCCTACCCAGCTCTACCTTAATAGGAACACTCCTATACCTGGATTCGGACTGCATGTCATCTATCTCAGACTGACCACTACTGTTCACCTTTGTCTCTTTAGTTTCATCTATCCCAAACCTCCTCAAGATGCTCTTCTCATCAAAGATAACATCCCTGCTAATCATTGACTTCTGTGCCTAAGAGTTCCATAGCAGGTACCTCTTGATTTCTTATGGATACCCTATGAATGTCATTTTTTAAGATTTTGGATCTAATTTGCTCCTCTCGGTTGCCTCCACATGTGCATAGGCTGGGCAACCGAAGACCTTCAGATAGCCAAGCTCCACCTTCTTTCCACTTTAGACCTCCTCTGGAATGCATCCATTCAGCTTATGATGTGGGGACCTGTTCACAAGAAAATAAGAAAAAGTTAAGGCATCACCCCAAAATGAACTTTGGAAGTGATGTCTATAGCCTTGAACTTCATGCCTTCTCGATCAATGTCCAGTTCATTCTCTCCATGACACCATTCTATTGGAGAGTCATCTTCATCATGTAATGGCATTTGATGCCATTTTTCTTATAGTACTTTCTAAACTCCATGCTAGTATACTCTCCTCCATTGTTCGACCTCACACACTTCACTTGTCTCTCTGACTCCTCTACTTCAGCTCTCCAGGCTCTGAACTGGGCAAACACCTCTGATTTTTCTCTAATCAGATAAACTCACACCTTCTTTGAGAAATCATCAATGAAAGTGATAAAATACCTTGCCCCACCTCTAGCTGATATAGGAGCTGGTCTCCACACATCCGAGTGCACTAAATCCAGCACTTCTTCACTGTGCTTGGTACTTCTAGCAAACTTTATCCTATGTTGTTTGCCAAAGATACATGGCTCACACAAATCTATGCCCTCCTTCTTTAGGGCTGGGATCATATCTCTTCTGCTAAGTTTAGTGAGCCCACGATTTTTCATATGATCCATCCAATAGTACCATAATCGATATAAAATCTGCTCCTTCTATGCTGCTGCTAGCATTTCTGCACTATCATTCACCACTGAGCCTTATATTTTGTAAAGATTGTTACTCAGTCTTCTATCTCTCATCATCACCAAAGCTTCCTTAGAAATTTTCAGACATCCACTCTTAGTCTAACTACTAAAAGCGTAACCCTGCTCCTCCAAGTAGCCCAAAGAAATCAAATTCTTTTTCAACTCTGGTACATGTCTGACATTTGATAATGTACGAATAATCTCGTCATACATTCTTATTGAAAATTATGTTCTAAAGCCAATCATCAGCCTATTGATTGTTGAGATATTATAATTGATTTATTAATTAATAAAAAATATTTTGACATCTTTTTTCATCATAAGTTTACATTTTCTAATGAACTCCATTGTTGTGATGAAGTTCTTAGAACTATTTAGTTTTGATAAAGAGAGAATTTATCGATTAGTTCTTAAATTTATTCATGACTAAATGATAAGCTGTTAATTAGGATGACAGCATCTATCGAGCATAGGTCGCTATATGCCATATAGGTTGGTTGTCCTCTTAACCAAGATATGTGGAGACACTGATATGGTATACAGGTAGATGTATGGGTACATCATCATTGAACGTGATCAACTCTAGAGCATTTTGCTGTCAAAAATATTTTTGATGGGATGTAGGTATAAGTATCCCTTAGACCTAAGATTACCTCAGTGACTTACAAGCAACTCACTATGCTTTGGTACCAGACTAACTGAATTTTTAATTCAGCAACAGAAGGCTTCTGGGAATAGTCAAGTACTTGCAAAGTCGGAGTGTGATCAAGATGGAATTGACCACTCCAAGAGTTGGATAAGAATGTATCACTGTATTTCAATATAGCAAAACCTTGGCCAGGATAATCCATCAAATGGATTTGATATTTTGAAATACAATGTGGACAACCTAATCAGAGTTGATAGTTGAACTCTGATGTATCCTACGAGCATTATGGTCAAGAGGATGAATTATATGAAAACTATATCCGCATGGGTTCTAAGGATGGTATTCTATACTTTCGATCTATCCAATCGTCGGATATCATTGCTAGATGGTCACTTCGATTGGTATAGAAATATATTTCTATGCTATTGGCTTAGGTTTGGATCTATGAGGTCACATACATTAAATCTTATGATCTGATCGGATGGTTGATCAACGATTAAGAATCATTCTAGGATTAAACAATCAATACGATTGGTGTTTAATCTAGTACAAGTATTGCAGGAGGATCGATTAGCAATTAGATTGCTAATTTGCTTAATTTGATTAAGCCAATAGGCTAAGATTAAGTTTAATTAAATATAATTTAATTAAATTTATTTTAGACTTGATTGGATCAAGTTCAATTGATTTATTGGATAAGCCAAGTGCAAGGAAGAACTAGTCCTAATCTAACTATGACTCGAATTAACCCAATTTTCTAATTTGATTAGAAAATAAATTAGAATTAAATATGATTTAATTAAGTTCTTAAATGGGTTAGGGTCTTATTTAATTAGGTTAGTTTAATCTTGATTTTATTTGATTAAAAGATCTTATTTGACCAAGTCTAAATAGGAGTCCTAGTGTGACTAGGACTCCCTATCTCCTTGTGCCACCCTGGTCCCAACGCCCCCCATACCTATTTTTTAGGTATTTTTCATGGAAAATCTCTTTCTTTTTGATTTTCACATCCTCTTTCTCCCTCCAAGTCATATTTGGAAGTTAGGTGGAAAACCAAGTCAAAGGAGGAATTGGTTTTGCTTAGGATTCTATGTGATAGAATCCTTATTGACCAAAACATCTTTCCTTGAGTGCCACCCCCTCTTTTAATTAATTCTTCTTTTATTCTATAAAAATAATCTCTTTTTTTATACACCTTCTCTTTTCGATCCATGCCAAAAATTGTGGAGGAGGCGCCCAAGAGTTGGGCGCCCCAACAACTTTCCATGTTTGGATATTCCTAGTCTAAAAATTTGACCTAACTTGGACTCTTCTTTTTCTCTATTTATTGGATGAATTTTATTCTAATTTTTTCATGAAATACAAAGCTTTAGGAGAGGTTTGGGATGTATAAAAATTAGAGGAAGAGGGTCCTTGGGCATGGAGGTTCCATAGGCACCAAACTAGGTATCTAGGTGAGAGAAAAGAGACGAAGAAGAGGATCTTCTTGTAGGGTTGGTTTATTTTCAATCTCTCCTCCTTTCTTTTGAGTTTTTTAGAGAGAGTCTTAGATCAACAAACTCTCATCTTCTTTCTCATATTTTTGAGAGTCTAAATTTTGAAGAAGAAAGTATCGGATCGACCGTCGAAGAAGGATTCGCACAGTACTAGTATGTTGTGCTGATTTTCTGCATTAGACTTTAGATTTGAGATTGTAGGCTCATGTAGATGACTCCTAGAGGTCGGACGCGTGTGCAACTCGTGACTTCATCCTTAAGCCCAGATTAGCAAGTTAGAACATCTAAACTTAATCAGGTAATAGATTTGATCTATAAACTTCATACCTACATTTGATTTGATTTGATTTGATTTGATCAATCTTTTTCTTTCTTATTTGATTTTAATTTTTGATTTAATATCATGCCTTAATTATATAATAGATCTGAGATCTAGGTGTTTACATGATTATTTAAATAAATTTTAGATTTATTTAAGTCTTTTGCTGTAAGATCTTGAAAAGGTTTCAAGATCTATCTATAAAATCTTAGATCTGATTCCTTCAATTGGTACCAGAGCCAGGTTCTTATTACATGATTTTTATGTATGTCTAGATTATTTTTTTGATTAGATCTAATTTATAATCTAATTATTAAATTTAAAATTAAAAAATAATAATAATAAAATATTTTAGATTGCATAGACTGTCATAAGATTGTCCTGCTGTAAGGTTTATCACTTATAGTGAATAGGTTGTCCTAGGACGTGCTGATCTAAAATATTGATCACAAAATTTTAGATTAGATCTAAGAAATTTTATGATTTGATTAAAAATATTTTAATCTAATTTTAATCATCATAAATATATTAGATTTGATCTAGGGAGATTTATGATTTATTATTATTGAAACTGTTTCAATTACATGAATCAGTTTAGATTAGATCTAAAGTAGTTTTATGTTTATTTTACTTACATATTGATTATGAATCAAACATGCAACTTGATTGATAAAATAATATTATAAAAATATTTTACAAGCATAAAAATTATTTTTGAAAAGTCGAACCCCAACCCTCAGCCCAAAACTTAATTGAGAATTAAGAAGTTGATTGATTAGGATCTAGGATTGTGAATTAAAGATCCTAAGACACAAATCATAACACATTGGGTTAAATGGGTTAGTAGGAATTAGGTTCATTAATTGGGTTAGACCTAGGGTTAGATTAAAGAATGGACTTAATTAAAGAATTGACTAAATCTAATCAATTATTGTCTTAGATTAGGTTAAGGATTCTCTAGATCAATTACAATAGTTATAGTTGGTCAAGTCCATGTCTTTAACAAAACCCAAGATGGACTTGATTCTTGGCTACGCGATCTAGCATGAACTGTTAGGTTGATCTAATTAAAACTAATTAAACTAGTTGGTATCTAAGATAAACCAGACCAGTGGTTTTTAATTGACAGCCCACTTATCTAGCCATTTCTGATGGTGTCTAAGGCAAGCCTGGCAAACCCTTCCACTGATTGAACTTAACTGGTCTCTTGGTGAGATTATGTTTTGATTAGATCGCTTGACTATTCGAGCTAACCCATGTCAGCTAGGTAAATCAGTTTGACTGATTTAGGTGCTCTTAGACCAGCCTATTAATGGTCTTCCTTAAGCTGACTTGGTGAAGCTAGTGGGAGGATCATGACAAACTGGTTAATCTGACCTACTCATTTTTATAAATAAATTCTCTAAAATTATTAGGTCCCTAAAATGAAATAGTTATATGATAACTGGATCATAGCCTTTCATTAAAGTGAATGATAATGGGTCCATCGGTTGGATAATCATTGGAGGCCCAAAGGTCTGGTGCTTATCGATTGATGAAATTATCATTCATTATATGATCTCTTGGATACATCTTTCTAAATGGTGGTCAGGTGGGCCAACCAAAGTTGGGCCTGATCATTCATTGGTTGGATGGGCCAAGTATGGTCATGTTAATGGTTAGACCTAACTGGACCCTTTTTTGAGAAGGCCAAAGCCAACTGATCAGGAGCTGGGGCAAAATTTAATTACTAAAAATTATTTGAAGAAATAATTGGTTATGAACCTATCCTTAGATGTACATGGGTGGGCCAACCAAAGTTGGGCTCGTGTACAGTCTATGTGGATTCTAGTACCCACTAAGAAATTAGGATAATTTCTTAAATTGAAGGTAAAGGCTATCAATTTGAATAAAATAGTGGGAGACCCTTTTGATTAAAGTCCAAATATTTAGGTTTAATGAATCAATTACTAATTATGTTTTGGTTTTTCTTTGTGTAGACATGGCTACTTCTCTATTACTCTAATCATTGTTGGACAATAATAAGTTGATGGAACCCAACTTCGGTAGCTGGTATCGAAAGTTGAAGATTGTCATGAAGCATGAACGGATTCTATATGTGCTGATGGATCTTGCACCTGAGGTGCTAGCTATAATGCATATGGAACAGTCAGAGACACTTATCAGAAGTGGCTTAGTGATCGAATCACGGTGCGCTGCATTATGCTGGCTACGATGAGCGATGAGTTCAGTCACAAGTTTGAGATAGCTCAGTCAAACAAAATGCTCCAAGTGTTGGAGAATTCTTTTGGCACACTCGATGATATTGAGAGGCACAAGACTAGTTGTGCCATCTTCAACACTAGAATATGGGATGGTGCCTCTATCACTGATCATGTATTGTACATGATCGAGCTGATAGAGCACTTGAGCAAGCTCGGCTTTCTTTTGCACAAACAACTTAGGAAATATGCAATACTGAACTCGCTGCCCAACTCTTATCTCTCATTCCTTACACATTATAGAATGTCAAAGCTTGAAGTGGACTATTACGGGTTACTTCAAAACTTTGAGAAGGATCACCAACTCCATAAGGAGTCGGTGAACTTAGTGGGAGGTTCGTCTTCTCATTCTCGATCCTTTGAGAAAGGGAAGAAGAACAAGAAGAAAAAAGCCAAGAAGGTGCATGTTCATGCTAGGACACCTGTGCAGGCTCAGACCCCAAAGACCAAGCTCGATAAGAGTCAAGCTGAATGCTTCTTTTGCAAGAAGTGGGGGCACTGGAAGAGAAACTATCCTTAGTATATTGCCTCTCAAGATCCGAATAGATAGAAAAAGAAATAAGCTGTTGCTGGGCAAGATTTTTATATGATAACTCCTTGTAATTTCTTTATTTATGATATTACTGACTGGGTATTGGATACCGGTAGCCCTTACCATATTTGCATTTCATTGCAGGAGTTGCAGGTCAGTAGAAGATTCGAGCAAGGCGAGATATTCCTGAATGTTGGAGATGGAAGATCAGTTCCAATTCTAGCTTTAGAAATTTTGAAACTTGTATTTGAATCTTATACCATTGTTCTTAGTGATTATCATTTCTATCCTAGTTTCTTTTTAAATATCATTTTTGTAGGCCTTTTGGCTATGAACAATTATGAAATTTTAATAAAGAAACGAGTTTGTAATATCATTGTGAATGGTGTTACTACTTTCTATGAATAATTGAACTATCATGTATATATGTTATCACAACCTATTAATATAGTCTATTCTACTGGCAAGCATCCTAGATTAGATAGTGTATCAGATATCTACTTATGGCACTGTAGGCTAGGTCATATAAACAAGAATAGGATAAATAGATTGACTCAAGAGAGAATCTTCGAAGTTAATGATTGTGAATCACTTCCAACTTGTGAGTTCCGTCTTCTTGGTAAAATGACCAAGTCCTCTTTTACTAAAAAAGATGAGAAAGCCAATGAGCTCTTAGATCTAGTACATACTGATGTATGTGGACCAATGAGCACAAATGCCAGAGGTGGATATGTCTACTTCATCACTTTCATAGATAACCTATCCAGATATGAATATGTCTATCTGATGAAATATAAGTCAGATTTTTTTGAAATATTCAAATGATTCTGAAGTGAAATAGAAAAATAATCTGAAAAGAGTATTAAAACTCTTTGGTCTGACCGAGGAGGAGAATATTTTTCTGATGAGTTTCTCATATATCTAGGAGAGAATGAAATTCTCTTCCAATGGACTTCTCGTGGAATACCACAGCATAATAATGTGTCTGAAAGGAGGAATCAAACTCTATTAGACATGATTCGATCCATGATGGAATTTGCCAGCTTGCCGATATTCTTCTAGGGATATGCACTCAAATCAGCTTGTTATCTATTAAATAGGGTTCCAAGTAAGTCTGTAGTTAAAACCCCATATGAGATATGGATAAGGCGTAAGCCAGCACTTTAACACCTTAGGGTTTGGGGGTGCCCGGCTTATATCAAACGGTTAGTTACAGACAAACTTGGACTTAAGTCTGATAAGTGTACATTCATAGGATACCCAAAAGAGACCAAAGGATACTATTTCTACCATGCTAATGAACAAAAGATGTTCGTCAGCCTTAAGACAATCTTTTTGAAAAAGGAGTTCCTTGATGAAGGAACTGTTGCCTCTAAGGTTGAACTTGATGAAGTTCAACAGGTAGAAAGTCTGACATAGAATGTTGAACCTAAGTCGGATTTAATCAGATCAGATCCGAAGCCTAGTGAACCCACACCATTAAGGCAATCTGATAGAGTACCCCTTCATCCGGATAGATACTATGGATTCTTGGTCTAGAATGGTGATCCAATCGAACTCGATGAGAACGATGAGGATTCGATCACTTATATGGATGCGATGCAGAGATCCGACTATGAGAAATGGTTAGAAGCCATGAGATCCAAAATGAATTTTATGAAGGTCAATGATGTATGGACATTAGTTGATCCACCTGAAGTGTTTAAACCCATTGGGTGTAAATGGGTCTTCAAAAGGAAGAGGAGCATAGATAGAAAGATGGAGACCTATCAAGCCCATCTGATTGCCAAGGGGTCTCGTCAACATTATGGTATTGACTATGATGAGATATTCTCCCCTATGGTAATGCTCAAGTCCATTCGGATCATGCTTACCATTGCTGTCCATTTGGACTATGAGATCTGACAGATGGATGTGAAGATAGCTTTTCTAAATAAAGAGCTGATCAAAGAGGTATATATGACACAACCTGAAGGGTTCACATCCATAGATGAGTCCAAGGTGTGCAAGCTTCAAAGATCCATTTATGGATTGAAGCAGACATCTCGGAGTTGGAACATGCATTTTGATAAAGTGATCAAAATGTATAGTTTCGTTAAGAATGGAGAAGAACACTGCATTTACAAATGGGCAAATGGTTCGACAGTGGTATTTCTTATTTTGTATGTGAACGATATTCTCTTAATCAAGAATGACATCCTCATACTACAAGAAATAAAAATCTAATTGTCATCGCAATTCTCCATGAAGGACTTAAGTGAAGCATCCTATATCCTAGGAATGAAGATCTATAGGGATAGATCTAAAAGAAAGCTTGGTATATCCCAATCTACGTACATAGAAACTGTGCTGAAGAGGTTCGGAATGGAGAATTCTAAAAAGGGCTATCTTTTGATAGGCCAAGAAATTTCTCTCTAAGAAGGATTGTCCGACAACTTCTAAAGAAAGAGAGCATATGAGTAGAATTTTATATGCTTTGGTAGTGGGGTCTATTATGTATGCAATGACGTGTACGAGATCAGACGTAGCATACTCACTAGGAGTAGTGAGTAGATACCAGTCTAACCCTAGAGAAAATCACTGGAAGGTGGTTAAAATCATCCTTAAGTATTTGAGAAATACTAAGGACCAATGGTCAGTTTATGGTGAGTCAGATCTGAAGCTTGTAGGATTTACAGACTCTAGCTTTCAATCTGATCATGATGACAGTAAAAGTATGTTAGGGTATATCTTTACTCTAAATGGTGGAGTCATCTACTGAAAAAGTTTCAAGCAGCATACAATGGCTGACTCTGTTTGTGAAGCAGAGTACATGACAGCATCAGATGCAATAAAGAAAGCTATGTGGCTGAGGAAGTTCATCATCGAGCTTGAAGTAGCACCCTCCATTGATGGTTCAGTCCTGCTCTACTGCGACAGTACTAGCACCATAGCTCAAGCAAAGGAACCGAAGGCACACCAGCAAACAAAGCAAATTCTGCATCACTTTCATTTGGTTCGTGAGATCATGGATCATGGTGACGTCGACCTTCAGAAGATCGATGGAAAGAAGAATCTAGTCGACCCCTTCACTAAAGCCCTGGCAATCAAGGAGTTCGACAACCATAAGTCGAAGATGGATATTAGATACTGTGTCGAGTGGCTTTAGGATAAGTGAAAGTTATTGAAAATTATGTTCCAAAGCCAATCGTCAGCTTGTTGATGGTTGAGATATTGTAATTGATTTATTAATTAATGAAAAATATTTTGACATCTTTTTTCATCACAAGTTTACATCTTCTAATGAACTTTATTATTGTGATGAAGTCCTTAGGACTATTTAGTTTTGATAAAGAGAGGATTTATCGATTAGTTCTTAAATTTGTTCATGACCAAATGATAGGCTGTTAATTAGGATGATAGCATCTATCGAGCATAGGTCGCTATATGCCATATAGGTTGGTTGTCCTCTTAACCAAGGTATGTGGAGATATTGGTATGGCATATAGGTGAGATGTATGGATACATCATCATTGAACATGACCAACTCTAGAGCATTCTGCTGTCGAAAATATTTTTGATGGGATATAGGTATAAGTATCCCTTAGACCTGAGATCATCTCAGTGACTTATAAGTAACTCACTATGCTTTGGTACCAGACTAATTGAATTTCTAATTTAGCAATGGAAGGCTTCTAGGCATAGTCAAGTACTTGCGAAGTTGGAGTGTAATCAAGATGGAATTGATCACTTCAAGAGTTAGAGAAGAATGTATCACTGTATTTCAATATAGCAAAATCTTGGCCAGGATAATCCATCAGATGGATTTGGTATTTTGAAATACAATGTGGACAACCTGATCAAAGTTGATAGTTGAACTCTGATGTGTCCTACGAGCATTGTGGTAAAGAGGATGAATTATATGAAAACTATATCCGCATGGGTTCTAAGGATGATGTTCTACACCTTCGACCTATTCGGCTATCGGGTATCATTGCTAGATGGTCACTTTGATTGGTATAAAAATTTATTTCTATGCTACCGACTTAGGTTTGGATCTATGAGGTCACATACATTAGAGCTTACAATCTGATTGGATGGTTGATCAATGATTAAGAATCGTTCTAGGGTTAAACAATCAATATGATTAGTGTTTAACCTAGTGCAAGTGTTGTAGGAGGATTGATTAGTAATTGAATTGCTAATTGACTTAATTTGATTAATCCAATAGGCTAAAATTAAGTTTAATTAAATATAATTTAATTAGATTTGGTTTGGACTTGATTGGATCAAGTTTAATTGGTTTATTGGATAAGCTAAGTGTAAGGAAGAACTAGTCCTAGTCTAACTAGGACTCGGATTAATCCAATTTTCTATTTTGATTAGAAAATAAATTAGAATTTTAATTTAATTTAATTAAGTTCTTAAATGGGTTAGGGTCTTATTTAATTGGGTTGGTTTAATCTTCATTTTATTTGGTTAAAAGATCTTGTTTGACCAAGTCAAAATAGGAGTCCTAGTATGACTAGGACTTCCTATCTCCTTGTGCCACCCTGATCCCAACGCCCTCCATACCTATTTTTTAGGTATTTTTTATGAAAAATCCCTTTCTTTCTGATTTTCATGCCCCCTTTCTCCCTCCAAGTCATATTTGAAAGTTAGGTGGAAGACCAACTCAAAGGAGGAATTGGTTTTGCTTAGGATTCTATGAGATAGAATCCTTGTTGACCAAAACATCTTCCCTTAAGTGCCACCCCCTCTTTTAATTAATTATTCTCTTATTCCATAAAAATAATCTCCTTTTTTGTACACCCTCCCTTTCTGGTCCACACAAAAAATTATGGAGGAAGCGCCCAAGAGTTGGGCGCCCCAACAACTTCCCATGTTTGGATATTCCTAGTCTAGAAATTTGACCTAACTTGGACTCTTCTTTTTCTTATTTATTGAATGAATTTTGTTCTAACTTTTTTGTAAAATATAGATCTTTGGGAGAGGTTTGGGGTGTGCAAAAATTAGAGAAAGAGGATGCTTGGGCGTGGGGGTTCCATAGGCACCAAACTAGGTGTCTAGGTGAGAGAAAAGAGAAAAAGAAGAGGGTCTTCTTCTAGGACTGGTTTATTTTCAATCTCTCCTCCTTTTTTTTGAGTTTTTTTAAGAGAGTCTCAGATAAAAAAACTCTCATCTTCTTTCTCATATTTTGGAGAGTCTAAATTTTGAAGAAGAAAGCATCGGATCGATTGTCGAAGAAGGATCAATACAGTACTAGCATGCTGTGCTAATTTCCTACATTGGACTTCAGATCAGAGATTATAGGCTCGTGTGGATGACTCCTAGAGGTCAAACATGTGTGCAGCTCATGACTTCATCCTCAAGCCTAGAATAGTAAGTTAGAACATCTAAACTTGGTCGGGTAATAGATCTGATCTATAAACTTCATATATAAACTTCATACCTGCATTTGATGTAGTGTAGATCTAGGTTGATTTGATCAACCTTTTTCTTTCTTATTTGATTTTAATTTTTGATTTAATATCATATCTTAATCATGTAATAGATCTAAGATCTAGGTGTTTACATGGTTATTTAAATAAATTTTAGATTTATTTAAGTCTTCCACTGCAAGATCTTGGAAAGTTTCAAGATCTACCTATGAAACCCTAGATCTGGTTTCTTCAATCCTTACCCTGATAGAGCCAACTCCAGCTACTTTGCATGGGTGATCATCTCCAAGACTGACACTTTCATCATCAATCTTCTGGTAGGTAGCAAATCATTTTTGATGAGAAGTATAGTGGTGCGAGCATGCCGAATCCAATATCCATATAGTATCACACTCTATGGATCCATCTGATACAACTAATAGATTTTCTCCACTACTCATAGAAGCCGTATCATCTTTCTTACCGGTCTTTCCTTATTCTGATCTCAAAAGGGGACAATTTCTGCTCAGGTGTTCAAATTGATGACATTTATAACATTTTAATGTCTTCCTCTGATCTCGAGATTTCAACGTGCCCTTGGATTTTCCTCTTGCCTTCTCTTTTTATCTTTTCTATCTTTCATTCACAGCCAAGATCTTAGACTTAGGATCTTCCTTACAGATCTTTGAAGGGAAATCCTGATTTCTCATATCAGGTTCGTTCAGATCTGATTAGATCAAGAGATATATTTCAAATTTTTTTTTCTTTGATCTAGATCAGATCTGGAATATTTTACATCTGATTTTTATTATTTTAATAATTAAAATAAAATTAGATAAATTAAATCAAATTTAATTTACCTTGAAGTGGGTAATCCTATTATCCGATGATGATCCTGTGAGTAGTGGAAGGTTCTGGATCTAGCCATGCAAGTGCCTGGCCTCTATCGGTATGCACTCAGGCTGGATCTAGAGATCCTTTTCTTCTCTATCATGTTTTCAAAAATCAGATCTGGATCTGATCTGGAGGATCTTCAAAATACCTTTCAAAGATCAGCAGTCGTCCTTTGTAGCAGCGCAGCCTTCAAGCTTTCAATCGCCTTTCTCTCATCTAGATTGCACCAACCAAGAATCCAAACCTCTTTGGATGTGGAGAGGAGAGGGAGAAGGTGCTTTGGCATGGAGGAGGAGAGGAGAAGCAGCCTTGGGGCATGGAGAATTGTGATGCTCTTTGAGTTGGGTGCAGGGTCTTATTTATAGACTAAGCGTGATCCAACTCCTCTTCTTCCCAATCAATCATAATCCTATGTGAAATCAGATCTAAATCTGATTAGTGGGAATAGAGTCCCCTGGATTCCTTCTTAGATGGCGCCTAAGACTAGTCAAAGTTGGTTCTTAGGAGAACTCTAATTGGAATCCAAAAAGAAGATGGAGTCCCTATCCAACAGGGACTCCTGGGCACCTCCAACTTGGGCACACGCCAAGGGTGGCGTGTGCCCTCCTCCTTGCCAGGTTCTGATAGGAGGATAGGCCTCCACCAGCTCTCCAATAGGTGCATAACACATGGACAGAAGTCAAAATGTCAATGGTCAATGTTTGACCAGTCAAAGGTCAACTTTTGACCAAAGTCAAATGACAAGAAATGGCATGTGACCAAAAATGGCATGTGACCAAAAATGGTAGGTAATGTCTTACAAAATAAGACAACCTTTTCTGACTTGGACAAGCTCCAGTCAGACAAAGTGAAGGCCTCTAAATGAGCACAAACTCCTTTGGCTCAGTCAGGACAACTATTTATGATAGTAAAAGAAGAACGTTAGGTTCAATCTTGTGCTAGCACGATTTTTTTGAACTTAATTGAATCTCATTCAGATCAATTGAACTAAATTAGTTTAATTGATGATCACTAGATTCAAATCCTTATTTGTGTGACCTAGTTAGGTTCAGTTCTATATGGTAATGGGATATGTCATGATCTCTATCATCGACATCATCGAAACTTCTTTCGATGGATCAGAACTCTTCTGATTCGAACAGCTAGAATAATCGATCATCTAAATCATTCTAATTGCTCCCAAAATCCACCAGTGACACCTATGATCATCATAGGGCTGCTCCTCTACCACCGAGGTAGATAGATTCCATCTTGATGCCATCCAGTTTCTACAATGAATATGCTATAGCCAACATACACCTCAGGGTTCCATATGGCTAGGAGACCGAGTAATGGTGTAGTCAAACTATAACACCCTCAAGGTGAACTACCGATGCACCTCAGATCAAAGAACCAGACACACTACTGCAGCATCGAGTCAGTCATTGACGAGAAGGTAGACTCCCTAATGACTACTCGAGGTGGTCACGCTCAGTGCCCTCATTCTCTAACGAGTACCTGTACTCTCACTCCGGTGTCTCCACACCGTAGACTCAAGACTCATCTACTAAAGAGAAGCGATTATACACCAACCTTTCAGATCAATCACCATCCTCGTGATGATCCTATGGTCGGGAGCATTTTATGAGTTAATAATGATTATTCATGTCTTAAATTTTCAACTCTTGAAAATATGAATTATCATTACCATTAACTCAAAGGATGTATCACAGATACTAAATACACATATGTGATAGAAAATAACCCATTTTATTGATATTAGTCAAAATTATAATTTTGCCCCTAGAAGTGTATTACAAGTGTCAGCCAATTTTGGCTTCTAGGGCATATATATCTAACAATCGCCCACTTATCCTAAAGCCAATTGGCTGCAAGTCTAAGTCCCATCTTCTTAAGGTGGGCTTCGATCTTCTGGGGGCCCAACAGCTTTGTAAGCGGGTTTGCCACATTGTCTATGCAGTTGACTCTCTTAACCTCGGCATAATCCTTCTCGAGGTAATCACGGATGAGGTGGTATCGCTATTCAATGTGCTTGGATTTCTGATGAGACCTCGGCTCCTTAGCAAGGGCTATGGCGCCATTGTTATCGCAGTACAGAGGAATGGCATATGATGGCATTACTCCAATTTCTGCAGCAAACTTCTTATACCAGAATGCTTCCTTCGCAGCCTCTGATGCAGCGATATATTCTGCTTCCATGGTGGAATCTGCTATCATAGTTTGCTTGGAACTCTTCCAGCTGACAGCACCACCATTGCACACAAACAGACTCCCAGATGTCGACTTTCGATCATCTACATCGGACATGAAATCCGAGTCTTGTGTATCCCTGGACTTGGAGTTCTCCGTTACCAAAGACCAACATCATATCCTTAGTTCTTCTCAAGTACTTAAGGATACATTTCATAGAAGTCCAGTGTTCTTCACCTGGATTTGACTGATATCTACTTGTGACACTCACAGCATGGGCTATATCAGGTCGTGTACATAGCATGGCATACATGAGGCTCCCTATTGCAGAAGCATAAGGGATCTTGCTCATGCATTCTATTTCCTCAGGTGTGCTAGGGCACATCTTCTTGGAAAGATGAATACCATGTCTGAAGGATATTAATCCCCTCTTAGAGTTTTCCATACTAAACCTCTTTAGTACTTTCTCTATGTACATCTTCTGTGAAAGTCCTAGCATCCTATTCGGTCTATCCCTATAGACCTTAATTCCTAGAATAAATGATGCTTCGCCTAGGTCTTTCATGGAGAATTCCTTGGACAACCATAATTTGACTGTTGTCATCATGGGAATATCATTCCCAATAAGGAGGATGTCATCCACGTACAATACGAGGAAGACAACAGCGCTCCCACTGACCTTTTTGAAAACACATGGTTCCTCTTCATTTTTGATGAAACCAAACATTTTGATCACATCATTGAAATGAGTGTTCCAGCTCCGAGATGCTTGCTTAAGTCCATATATGGACCTTTGCAGCTTGCAAACCTTGTGATCAGTATCACTGGATGTGAAACCTAGCGGCTGTTCCATATAGATATCTTCCTCAAGATATCCATTTAAGAATGCCATTTTCACGTCCATTTGCCATATTTCATAATCGAAATAGGCTGCAATGGCAAGCAATGTGCGGATGGATTTTAGCATAGCCACTGGGGAAAAGGTATCCTGATAGTCAATGCCTTCGCATTGACTATAACCTTTTGCCACTAGTCTAGCCTTGAATGTCTCCACATTTCCATCTGCACCAATCTTTCTCTTGAAGATCCATTTACACCCAATAGGTACTATACCTTCTGGTGGATCTACCAAGGTCCAGACTTGGTTTGAGTGCATCGAGTCAATTTCTGACTGCATTGCCTCTAGCCATTTCTCGAGAGTCGATATCTGATATCGCCTCGTTGTAGGTTTTGGGATCATCACCATGAGCACCATTACCTATGAGGAACATTTTCTCTACTTCCTCTGAAATAATACCTAAGTATCTTTCAGGGGGATGGAAAACTCTTTCCGATCTACGAGGTGGAGGAGGTAGTGTTCTTATTGGCTCAACCTGATTTGGTTCCAATTGGTCCTTAGCTCGTTGTACTTGTGAGACTTTCTCATCAAGCTTAATCTGCTTTCCAATGCCGCTATCTTGAATAAACTATTTTTCAAGAAAGATGGCATGTCGACTCACAATCACATTGTGGTCTTCTGGAATGTAGAAATAGTATCCTAATGACTCTTTAGGATATCCTATGAATCGAGCTCTAAAGGACCTAAACTCTAACTTGTCCGCTTGTTGTCTTTTGACATGAGCCGGACAACCCCAAATTCTGAGATGACTCAGACTTGGTTTCTTACCATGCCATATCTCATACGGTGTGGTAGGAACGGTCTTTAGAGGAAACCCTATTCAGTAGATAAATTGAAGTTAACAATGAATGTCCCCAAAGAAAATCAGGAGGTCTGTGAAGCTCATCATGGATCGGAACCATATCCAATAGAGTCCGATTTCTCCATTCTGAAATCCCCGTTGAGTTGAGGTGTTCCTGGTGGAGTCCATTGAGAGACTATGCCATTTTCCTTGAGATAGTCTAGGAATTTTCGGCTAAGGTATTCACCTCCTCAATCTGATCGAAGAACCTTAATGGGTTTTTCAGTTTGTTTTTCTACTTCATGTCTGAATTCTTTGAACTTTTCAAAAGCTTCAGACTTATGTCTCATAAGATACACATACCCATACCTAGACAGATCATCGGTAAAGATAATGAAGTAGACAAAATTGCCTCTAGCCGACACATCAAATGGGCCACACACATCAGTATGTACTAGGGCAAGGAGATCTGTGGCCCTCTCCCCATGTCCTACAAAAGGGAGTTTAGGTCATTTTGCCTTGGAGACAAGATTCACAAGTTGGATATGACTCGGAAGTCAATGGACTCAATAGCCCATTTTTCTTCAATTTGTTGATCCTATCTTCTGCTATATGACCTAATCTTAGGTGCCATAGATATCTATCGTTTGGACTATCCCTAGGTCGTTTGGCATTCACGTTTTGCTCGATAGTTAGAACAGGTACATCAATATGTAGCTGATAAAGACCATTAATAAGGAAACCATTTGCAATTTTATTTCTTTCATAAAGAATGTTACAATGGTCCTTAAAGAAGGTAATCACATAGCCTTCTAGTGCTAAGCATGAAACAGAAATCAAATTCCTGCTAGCTGCAGGCACATAATAACAGTCTTTCAAAACTAAGTCTAAACCAGATGGTAATCGAAGAGGGTATGTTCCCACTGCCACTACAGCAACTCTTGCTCTATTATCGATGTGTAGGATCATGTCTCCATCCCTCAGCCTCCTGCTATCCTCAAGACCCTGCATGAAAGTGTTAGATATATGTGCTCTAGAAGCCAGAATTGGCTGACACTTGTAATACACTTCTAGGGGCAAAATTATAATTATGACTATAATAAACAAAATGGGTTATTTTCTATCACATATGTGTATTTAGTGTCTGTGATACATCCTTTGAGTTAATGGTAATGATAATTCATATTTTCAAGAGTTGAAAATTTAAGACATGAATAATCATTGTTAACTCATAAAATGCTCCCGACCATAGGATCATCACGAGGATGGTGATTGATCCGAAAGGTTGGTGTACAATCGCTTCTCTTTAGTAGATGAGTCTTGAGTCTACGGTGTGGAGACACCAAGCGAGAGTACAGGTACTCATTAGAGAATGAGGGCACTGAGCGTGACCACCTCGAGTAGTCATTAGGAAGTCTACCTTCTCGTCAATGACTGACTCGATGCTGCAGTAGTGTGTCTGGTTCTTTGACCTGAGGTGCATCGGTAGTTCACCTTGAGGGTGTTATAGTTTGACTACACCATTACTTGATCTCCTAGCCATATGGAATCCTGAGGTGTATGTTGGCTATAGCATGTTCATTGTAGGAACTGGATGGCATCAAGATGGAATCTATCTACCTCGGTGGTAGAGGAGCAGCCCTATGATGATCATGAGAATCAAGTCTAAAGCCCATGGCCATGGTAGAGTGAAATAATAGAAAGAGTTTCTATTTAGATTTTCACATCGGACTCGAATCGAATGATTACATCATATGACAGAAACTAGGGTTTGATGAGTTTACCTTAATCCTAATCTGATCGGGGCTCAAGATAGAAGGACTTAATCACACAGGTAGCTACACCAAGAGGTTCGCATTCAGCTCTGATGGGTTGCCACCATATACTGCTAGGTGTCACTGGTAGATTTTGGGAGCAATTAGAATGATTTAGATGATCGATCATTCTAGCTGTTCAAATCAGAAGAGTTCTGATCCATCGAAAGGAGTTTCGATGATGTC